>CAIGRP010025567.1:0-18841 GCA_903798385.1 Fraxinus cuspidata | reverse complement strand
TTTTTTTTTTTTTTTTTTTGGTTTAGGCCCAGCTCATTTTGAACTAAATATTTGGTCAACTTTCGCTGATCAATGTTTCTTGCTATTGTTATCATGACATTAATCTCTCAATTGTCTTGTGCAAGGTCATGGAAGTGCTTATGTCATTGCAAGGATCTCAAATGGAGACAGATGATCCAACTACAAGTTATATGCTACAAGTATGCCTCAATTCATGGAAGCTGATGATTCAGAATTTTTATTATATTTCTGCATAACTAAACTCTTCCAATAATACTTCTTACTTTATTATAGGCATGGGCCAGGCTATGCAAGTGCTTGGGACAGGATTTTCTTCCTTACATGAGCGTGGTGATGCCTCCTTTGCTTCAATCTGCTCAGCTGAAACCTGATGTGACTATAACATCTGCCGACTCAGACAATGAAATCGATGAATCAGATGATGAGAGGTCTTCTTTGTTCTTAAAATCAATACCTTTCTTATCCTTCGACGTTCTGTTTGCTTTGTTACGTGACATAATACTTTTTGCTTTGTGTGGGATGAAATTACCATACCATATTTATGGTCTTTTTACAATTATTTATATTAGGTCTGAGCTTTCCTTTGAGACCTGGTAAATCATCCTTTTGACCTCTAGCTCAAAATAATTACACTATTATTCTTCTCTCTTGTAGTTAAAACTTAGTGTTCTTGGTTCCTTGCCCGATTCATTTTACCCATTTTTCTTTAACTCGCACTAGTGTTTGAAAGAGCTCTGCTTTAAAACAATTAGAAATTGTAACCGTTCTAATTACTAAAGATTTTTACATTATTATGCCATAAGTACCTCCTTTGTTATCACACTTCCAATGTCTACGTTTTACTCTCATCTATTAGCCATATTTTAAGAAGAATAATGCTATTTATCATTATAATGATGGAACATCGGTGATGTGACAATTTATGTGGAATAATGAGATATGACAGTTTAATCCCCCTCTCTCATGAAAATTCAACTGTTCTATCCCATTATTCCACCTAAGTTGTCACATCACCGATGTTTCATCATTATTATAATAAATAGTATTATTCGTTTAGGAACTTTTTACACTTTCATGAACTTCATTGGCATCACCTCCAGAAGACCTTAGTAAGCTCCTGACATTTTTCCTTGTTCCTATACAAATATATAAAACAGTAAACTTCTAGAGAATATTAATGTATGCATAATTATTTCAATAATTTGAGAAAAATTCCATCAATCATCTAAATTTTTGAAAGAAGTGAAAGAATCTATTATCTCTTTTATAATGTTGGGTGTACAAGAGTGCTTTCAGTATTTTGTAGGATATGAGCTGCAACATGAAAGTTTATACGTCTTGAGGAATTGAAAGCATGTATTCTTTGTTTAACTTATTGTATGTTTGTTTGCAATTCTACGACGCTTTTTTACCTGTCATTTCTAATTGAATGGGACATATATAGAGGAAATAGGTGGCCACGTTTTTCATCGTTTCCACCTAATGGTATGTAACGATTGTAATACTGCAGTATGGAGACCATTACCCTAGGGGATAAAAGAATTGGGATCAAGACTAGTGTCCTAGAGGAGAAAGCTACAGCTTGCAATATGCTATGTTGCTATGCTGATGAGTTAAAGGAAGGTTTCTACCCATGGATTGATCAGGTTGGTGAAGATACATTGGTTTATGTATTCCGACTTTGACTATTAATCAGAATTTGAAGTTGTCTTCATTATTATGTGATACAGGTTGCCCCAACATTGGTTCCACTTTTGAAATTTTATTTCCACGAGGAAGTCAGGAAAGCTGCTGTTTCAGGTTATATAAGTTTCACTATAGACAATTTACCTTGTTAACATATTGATAGTTGCTATTACATGCTATTAAACATTGATGTTTTTCAGCAATGCCGGAGCTATTACGTTCTGCAAAGTTGGCTGTAGAGAAAGGGATGGCTCAGGGCCGTAATGACTCATATGTTAAGCAGTTGTCTGACTATGTAATACCTGCTTTAGTGGAAGCTTTACACAAGGTGGTGCTTACCTGTATTTAAAGAAAAAAATGGCATATGCAAAGCTTTGATCTTGACATTACTGTGCTTTATATCTGGGTAGTGACGAATTAATGTCACGCAGGAGCCTGATACAGAAATATGTGCGAATATGCTGGATGCGTTGAATGAATGCCTGCAGGTGGGTTAGTTTTATCATACTTGGGACCATGTAGATAAAATATTGTTTAAATTGCATGCGCATATTGCAACCGTGCTATTCTGCTTTTGCTGTCTTCTCTTTTGGACTTGTTCATCTCTTTAAAAATCTGGTTGCACAGTATCATTTGTTTAACAAATTATATTCTATAAACTCAGCAATCTGATTGTTGATTATGTTTTACTGAGCATTTTCCTGGATTGGCTGACCTAAAGAAGTCCCCTTGTATAGAGTACATTCCTAATATAACTTGTTAGAGGTGCTTGAGAGGGCAAAGGTAGGGAATAGAATGGCCCAAAATTAATATGATGTTTTGATTGCATCGGATCTTTTTGCTGATGTTTGAGGATAGATTGAAGTGATGAAAAAGATTCGAGCGGAGACCCCAAATATGGCTTAATTAGCTGCTTCTGTTTTTCTGGATTTAACATGTTTGACTTTGGCAGTAAATTCATCATTCCCTATCATCTGTTTCAGATTTCTGGACCACTTCTAGATGAAAACCAGGTTCGAAGTATCGTGGAAGAGATAAAACGTGTGATCACAGCTAGCTCTAGTAGAAAGAGAGATAGAGCTGAGAGATCCAAAGCTGAAGATTTTGATGCCGAGGAGGGAGAACTGCTTAAAGAGGAAAATGAGCAAGAAGAAGATTTATTTGATCAAGTTAGTTTATTTATTTATTTTTTTTTTCCCAAATATGATGTCTGTATTCCATGTATTTAGTTATTTAATCAGATAAAAGTGGAAGATTAATGTATCTCTTTTTTTTCTGTCTTTAATTGTTCAGGTGGGTGAAATCTTAGGAACTTTAATCAAAACGTTCAAGGCTTCTTTCTTACCTTTCTTTGATGAACTGTCATCATATGTGATGCCTATGTGGGTAAGCTTTAACTCTTCATTCCCCTTGCAACTGTCATCTTTTTTTCTTTTTGCCTGGGGCCAATGGTTAGGTAAAGAATTGCATTGGAAAATTGAACAATATTTTTGGTTTTTTATCCATTGTTCTTCGCCAGATCATCACTAATCTTGATTTTCTTCTAGGGAAAGGATAAAACAGCTGAAGAGAGAAGAATCGCAATTTGCATATTCGATGATGTAGCTGAGCAGTGCCGTGAAGCAGCTTTAAAGTACGCTTGCTTAGCATGCATGTTCTGGAATTTGGTTGCACTTTTCGAAATTCTAATGCAATTGTTCTCTTTTGTGCGCCAGGTACTATGATACCTATCTTCCTTTTCTTTTGGAAGCGTGCAATGATGAAAGTCCAGATGTCCGACAGGTTTGTACAAACTTCACAGCAAAGTATTTTGACCTAATGTTTGCTAATGCTCTCTGAATGTATTTGAACTGCCTCATTGCTATTTTCAGGCTGCTGTATATGGGCTTGGTGTTTGTGCAGAATTCGGTGGCTCTGTGTTTAAACCACTTGTTGGAGGTATATGTGATTTCATAGTCTAACACCATGGAGATTTTCAGCTTTATATTCTTTAATTGGCCTTGTTTATTACGTGGTTTAGAGGCTCTTTCGAGGCTTAACGTGGTTATCGGGAACCCGAATGCTATGCAACCTGATAATGTGATGGCATATGATAATGCGGTTTCTGCTCTGGGAAAGATATGTCAATTTCACCATGATGATATTGATTCAGCTCAGGTGGTTTATTTTTGCTGGTTAATTATTTGATTGATAAAGCTGTTTTTGTGATTGAAGTATGGCCTCAGTTAGATTTGATGAATCTGAACCACAAGCATGAAGTTGTCCAGAAAAGTCGAGAACTCAGCTATTTCTGATTCTTAAGATCTTTAGGCTAATGGAGTTGTATTTTTCTTCATTGCAAAATTGCAATTCTAAAGCGAAAATTGGATGCTCAATGTTTCACAGCTCGTCGTTTCCTGATGTCTACATTTTTGACATCATTGCAATTTTCTGAAACAGTTTACTGTTGAATATATTCTTCTGTAGCGAATCATACTATCTTGTTCCTGTTTTGTTTTTTCTACTTCCTGCTGTTTGCGTGTCTATGTGAATATGTAAATGGAAGTCGCGCAAGTATCATTTTTTGTGATGGTATTTTTTTTGAGAAAAATGATGTCAAATCATTCTGGAAGAGTTTTCTGTGTACAAAGATATATTTCATTTGCTTATATCTCCTGTTAATTCCTGCACTTTTATGCCTGAATGTTACTAGCAGGTAGTCCCTGCCTGGTTGAGCTGCTTACCTATAAAGGGTGATCTTATTGAAGCAAAAGTTGTTCATGAGCAGCTTTGCTCAATGGTCGAGAGGTAGGTGATTGAGACTGTTCTGATTTGGCATTGTTGGAAATCAGACTTTGTTGCTAACGATCCTCACTTCTGTATATTGACCTGGTTTTCCTCTTGTAGGTCCGATAGGGAACTTCTGGGTCCCAACAATCAATATCTCCCCAAAATTGTTGCCGTATTTGCTGAGGTCAGTTCTCACTATATGACCAATTAATAACTAAGTGTGCATTCTATTGAGCTAGTTCCAAAAGAGAGTATTGCAATCTAATTAGCCTCCACCTGACTAGGGGGTCTTTGGAAATTAATATACGAGAATTTTCTCTGAAACTGTGATCATTTTATTTTTGGTCTTGCGCGTTCAGAGAATTCTCCTATCTTTGAACATTTGCCTCAAAAGAAATGTGTATTGTTCGTAGAGACTGCAATTTGACTATCAACTTTTTCTTCTGCTTCAGGTTCTATGTGCAGGTAAAGATCTTGCTACAGAGCAAACTACTAGTCGAATAATTAATCTGTTGAGGCAGCTTCAACGGACACTACCACCATCAACTCTTGCCTCTACATGGTCATCCTTGCAGCCTCAGCAGCAACTTGCATTACAGTCAATTCTTTCTTCTTAGTGCACAAGGGGACAACATATTTTTCATGTGGGTTACTGCTGTTTTGTGCTAATCAGGCATTTGTTAGTTAATTATTCATTTAAGTTGTTCACAGCATTCATTTGCATAAGGTCTATGCATCAGCCTCCTGTTGGTTGTTTTGTCCAAGTGTCAATGCCATTTGTGAGTAAAATATGGAGTGCCGTTTGCAGAATGTGAAACACAAGCTGTGGTCCCTTCTTGCTTTAGAGAAGAAAAGAGCAAGAGCTGGGGGTGGGGGTTAAGTTGTTTGTGGTTTGTGAGATTTTTATTGGTCAATTATGAGATTTGGGGTTTTCAGTGGCAATTCCTGTTGCAGTTTTGATCCAGTCATGTTTTTCACGTTATGGATTTGTTTACAGTTCCAAGTATTTATTTGTACATGGTGATTTTTTTGTTTGTTTGGGATATTTAATACCTATATGGGTATTTGCTACAAATGGTTGCACAACGTATCCCGGATCTGTTTCCTACATCTATGTACATTTTTCCATAAATTAATCAAAGAGTTGAGATGCTTTTTCTTCACGTGAATCAATAATTCTTTATTCTGCATATGATATTGGGGAAAGCACATGAATATGCACAAAGTTCGACTCAATGCTGAATGCTATGATGTTCATGTAGATGATACTTGGACACAACCGAATTGGATTGAGTTTGTGATTATATTGTTCCAACATGACAATGATCGAGTTGATATACGTTTAGTATGGTCAATTTGACCACTATTTTCTCAACTCGACTGGGTTGAGTTGACACTTGAGCCTAACGGTGATGAAAAACTTGGAATTTGTAATGGCACAATGCTTGCCAACAGTCTTATGTTGTGACCCGACCAATGTGTTCAACCATTCCAACAACCCACAACTTCCTATATCTTCAATTTGACTCCATTATTTTAATGCCTTTTAAGTATTTGTGCATGAACCCAAGTACATTTTCTGTAGTTTATGGAAGCAAAGATTCCTTTAAAGCATGCATGATTAGATTCTATATTAGCTTAATACAAATTTGTAGCTGTTTTTACCCACCAAATATAGTGGTCTACCTCTTTGATATCGAGATTATTGTAATATATTGCACGAGGGTCAACTTATCCAAATGGCAAGCTTTGAATTAAGCATCTAAAAATTTGAAAAAAAAAATAAAAATAAAAGGATTGGCAGGCCTTCGTGTTTGCAACTCAACGTTCATCGCTGACTAAGTGATGAATTTAAAACAAATAGTTGAGCTTACCAACTGATATCATCATATGACAAAAATGTACATTTGACTTGCCATAATTAATTCTTGTCTAGCCTAACATGTCCTTTATGGTGTACATATTTATTTAAGGCTCGACTTTACCGAGATGACTATTTTTGGCTTCTTTTGATATGTTCGATACTCTCGACTGTCTAATTCTATCCCTTATGAATATTCACTATAGGTTTAATTTTTCTTGTGTGAATTAGCTGAGGAATTAAGAAAATGAGAGCAAAGAATAAGCAATTTTCCCTTGCAAGGTGAAGAAAAAGGCGAAGAACGTGCTTTGCAGAAATGCAGCACATTAACAAACAAACACAAATAAACATTTCCAGATAATTGGACATGCTGACGACTCATGATTAATGAAACCATCCACTCCTACATTGAAAAATCAGTCAAATATTAACAAGGAACAAATTCAGTTTAAAACCAGACAACTACATAAGACAGGCATACTACATTATCATCCTATAAAAACTCCCTCTGCTCTATTTCTTTCCGTCAATCATTACTATTCTTTCTAACTTAGTACTATGGAACTTCAGTTCCAAAATAGAGGTGCCAATAGTACTACTAATTCCTACAGATCAAGAAGTAGGGGTTCTAACAAGAACAAGTTTGTTGGGGTGAGGCAAAGGCCTTCGGGCAAATGGGTCGCAGAAATCAAGAACACAACCCAGAAGATCAGAATGTGGCTCGGGACATTCGACACTGCTGAAGAGGCTGCTCAGGCTTACGATGAAGCTGCTTGCCTTCTTCGTGGTACAAATACGCGAACCAATTTCTTGAATAATGCCCCTTCCAATTCAGCCCTCTCTTTGAAAATCCGAAACCTTCTTAATCAAAAGAGAGGCCTAAATAAAACCACACCTCCAATTCTTGCTCCCGCAAATAGTACTACCAGAAAAAATATTAACGTTGAAACCTGTCCAAAAACTATTTCTAGTACCAAAACTAGTTCTCAACATTGTACTAGTGTCAGTTTTAATAATTCTCAAACTAGTTCTCCAGCTTGTGTGTCCAATCCGGTCATTTTTGAGGATGCGTATAAGCCGGATTTGAGCCGTTTCTCGGGAGGATACGAAATGTGCTTCCCTACTTCTTCTGATAATTACGATCAGTCTTCTGCTTTTTTGATGGATTTTGATAAGATTAATCCATTTGGTTTTGAGGCACCAAAAAGAGTTGGCGAGACGGTGAATGATGAGCAATTTCCTGATTTTGAACGTATGAAGGTCGAAAGACAGATTTCAGCTTCACTTTATGCAACGAATGGCATAAGTGAATACTGGGATAACATCCATGATTCAAATGATCCTTTGTGGGATATTTCCATGCTCTGCCAAATGTACTGCTTCAGTACTTAGATTAATTTTTTTGAGATTTGACTTGTGATCTGATCAGACAGATTGTAGCAGAATTTGAGATTCTCCGAAAAAGTAATAGGACCGTGTGTGTATCCCGCTACTTCAGTTTCTACATTTAATTTTTAAAAAAGCTCGAATTTTCTAATTGTCTTCAATGTATGGAATACTTGGATTCTCCAAAAAAAAAAAAAAAAGGAGTTGAATGTGAAACTCTTGCTTTGCATCTAACAACAGTTCTTGAAAGGCAATCGATTAATGCTTGTTTGCTAGCACACGTTTTCTTATATCCATGACGAGAGTGACTCAAGAATGATGGCAATGGAGTGGGGCGTGGGCGGGGCAACCACCCCCGCCCCGCCATGCAATTCCCCGTCCCGTTACCCGTTTAAGGCGGGACGAGGCGAGACCCTTGCCCCGTTTACCACCCGGTTTAATTTTTTTATTTTTTAAGTTTTTGATAATTCATTTTATTGCCCCCATTCATTAGACTAATATAATAATATACTTTTTGCTTTGTACTTATTTTTAAAAGTTAAATTATTCAAATATATTTAATAAACTAAGATTTATTGTTTGTCATATTTTTTAGATAACTTTAGTTGCCATTTTCTATTAGAACTAATGAAATTTCATGATATTTTTTATTTAAATGTTGAATTCTAAAAAAAAAAAAAAAATTAAACGAGGCGGGACACCCCGTCCCCGTCCCCATCCCGTGGCAAAGTTACCCGCCCCGAATTCTATTAATAATCATGTTTGTGAACCAAATATTAATTTTTGAGTAAAATTTTGGATTATATATGAAAAAGTCGTTAAGATTTCTTGAATTTTTAGAAAGAAGACGATAAACTAGCAATCTCGAGTAGAATGGGATATATTAAAACATAAGATTATATAAGGCCGGCTAAGCTCAATCTAATTGAACAAGCCATCTTCTCTTTGTGGATTGAAAAAAGTAATATTTAACGCTCTTCTATTTGTTCTTGAACAATCAACAATGTTTTATGTAAACAAATAAAATTATGTCAATATTTATGTTAGTCAAACTAATAGATATATCTAGAACATATATCACGCACCTACACAAAAGACAAAGGGTAAAAAATAGATGTTTATCTTAGGATGAAACGTAGAACACTAGTATTTAATGTCACTTAATTGACAAGTGTACTGATATTTAACACCAATTGTGATGAATAACGTTACTTCATTTTTAAGACATCCTCCAATGCTACATTCTTGTTCAAATCAATATTAATAATGCAGTGCAAACAATTAAGAATCCTTAAATGCATAACTTTAAACAAGTTTATCATTTAACTACTAGTTGCCCCATACAAACAAGACAAGTAGTTAAACCCCATACAAACATGACATGTTACTACAAGATAAAAACCTCTAAATATTCATTTATCTCCTTAAACACAAAAGAGAAGACCAAAAGGAGCAGAAGGCACTTGATTATTTATGTGAAATTTAAAGAGCAGCAGATTAAACGTTCACGCTTTTTCGAAAAGAACTCAAAGCGATGTAAAAATTATCAACAATTCATTTAAAGTCACGATATCTCGAAATTTTGTTATCTAATATTATTGAATTCTCTAAATCTCCTGCAACTAAAAAATAGAACATATTTTTGCATAAAATATTTTTAAAAAACTAATCACATAAAATAAAATTTCATTTAAAGAAAAAAACTAACAAAAATTATAGGAGGAAAAAAAGAAAAAAAAAAAAAAAAATAAATATTTTAAAAAAACAAAACACAAAAAAAAAAATTAAAAAAAAAAAAAAAAACAAAAAAAAAAAAAAGAAAAAAAAAAAAAAAAAAAAAAAAAAAAAAAAAGCGAAATTGGAAGTGGAATTACACGAATGAAAAGCACAACGCAGAGCATGTAATGGGTATTTAGCCACGTCATCACCTTACCTTTCCCTTTCTACAATAAAAAGAGGAAACATTTGAATCGATCACTTCTAGACTTCTACTGCATGAAATGAAATCAGACTTTTAAACCCTCCGCAATTTTGTATCAACAAATTCATTTATAGCTGTTAATCTCTTTTCTATTTTCAGCTCAGTTTCATTTATTGGTGACCGTTCGATTCTCAATTCAATCAGGTAAGTGAAAAATATTAGAAACTGATCGGCCCAGCTCTTTGATCCATGCTCTTTTGTTAAATAAACATTTATTTTATTGGGTTTTTCAATTTCATGCTAAATTTTTTACCGGGCGTATCGTTTTTGTTTATGTTTATTACATACTGCGAATTACATGCGTATAGTCGTTCTTGGAGTCTCTCCTTTTATTTATTTATTTTTTTACAATTTTTCTGTTTGCTGTTGTTTAGAATTTTATTTTGTGGATATAACAGATTAAAGTATTGATTTTTCGTTGATCGAGTATTTATCTTAGATGTTATTAATTCTGAAACTTGGAAACCCTTTACATATTTAGTGAAAGGGGATAAAGGAATATAAATGAAAGATATTCGATCATAAATTGAATAAATTTAGTTAAATTAGGACAAATAGTAATTTGTCTCTGTAATTTCTAGAGAAAGAATGAATCTTTTCATTGTATGTGCTGGCTATTCCGTTATTCATTCATTTGATAACCTCCAAAACCTTAAGAAAAGAAAAGGAAAAATGGCTTCTTTTTTGCTTTTCTTTTTGTTTCTTGAGTGGAGAAAAACTAGTGGAATAAATTATCAAGATTTCTTAAAGGCGTTGTCTGGTGCAAGCAGCTAGTATTATATTGACGGAAGCAGTTTCTTGTGGAAGTATCTTAACGACTGTTGCGTGCCAGTATTTGATTCTTAGATTGCTATAGAGATGATGCAATTATTTATTTAATTTCAGTATGCAACACACTCCCTTACCTGCACGTCATATTTATTTTTTGATCAATGCCTTACATGTGGACATATGTGGCGGCAAGACTTGAACCAATAGGTGTCGGCTTACGAATTGTGTCAGAAAGAAACTGGTTTTATATTTCTCCGAGTGCACAGAAAGCTTGCAATTTGAAAGATGTCTAATGTGGAGGGTAAAAAGATTTCGATGCAGGATATAAAACTGGTAAGCATTTGAGTTCATTAATTTTTATTTAATATATATCTGCTGGTTAACTACTACTGATTTTGTGTAAGAAGAAAAGAAAAACTAAGAAAAATGTGTGTTGTATTAAAACTTGAGATGGCAAAAAAGAGAAGGGATGAATGCTTTTGGTTTGAATTTGACCATCACTTTTGAAAGGGTGAATGCATTTTACGTTAATGGTTTACGCATCAGAGTTCATTTGATGTACCTACCAACTCTATGTTAGGTAGTTGTAGGATAATCTCTGTCTTGAAGTAACCTCGTCTCTGTTTTCCTTTTTTTCTAAATATAATTATTTTAATGCAATTCTCATTTATTTCTCAGCCGGAAAATGTGTGTTCAACTGAAATTCATAAATCAAAGAGTAACATTTTCTTAAGCATATTTTGCACCTTTTCATTTAAGTTAAATGTGTAATGGAAGCTATGTGATAACATATATTTTTATTCTTTATTAGTGATTTGAGTATTAATCTAATTTGATTTTCCTTGTTAATTAAAGAGTCTACCAATAAACACATGCCATTGATTTTCCCAAAATAATCAAGGACCACTCTCCTTAGAGATATTAAAGATATATCTGAGCTATATTGATTTTCTTGTTCTTTTTCGAGATAAGAAAGGAGTGTTTTTCTTTGACATCCAAATAGGAAAATTGTTTACTAGATAGTAACACTCTCCCAGGTGCCTGTAATCATGATCCATTTGCTAACACCTACATGACACTCTCTTACACCAATGGATCGTCTTCAATCCTTTCACAAGTCGATATTACTATAAATTTTGGTTTCTGAAATCATTGAACTTATGTGATTGATAATATTTGATTTCTTTCCATGATAAAATGATGTTTTTTTGGAATGAGTCATTATGAACGAGTCTGAGTTGCTATTTCGCTTTCTTATGCATCTTGTTTTACTGAAAAACCATACACGATTTCAAGTACAGAACTTTGATTAATAGACTAATATAATTGTATTTGAATGAAAATGAAAAAAAGAAATGTGGAAGTGGTATCCTCTTGGAATGCCCAAGGTGGGTATAATCTGCTGAGAATTTGCAATAAATGTTATTTCTGAAAAGGTGAGTTTATTGCTACCATGATCAGTATAGTGGTTGTTCAAAGATTAAGGGCAGCTATAGATTGCGAAAGCAATGACTTGATCACATGTAATAGAGTTTGGCATACAAGCTGAGTTGATGGAGTAGGAAAGCGTAAAAATTCTATTGTATTACTTCATGTAAAATGTATTGCATTGCTGAATTGTAGTGCCGAAATGAAGTAAATTGAGAAGTAATAAGAGAAGATCATTCTTTCCTCAGTTAAACTTTGAGATCAAATCATGCAAGTTCTTATTAGATTTTTGTAATGACAAATAAATATTTTCTTACATTTGGTCTGATTTGAACAGAATTTATGTTTTGAGGGGTTTTTATATGTTATTCCTACATTCAAAAATAGTAATGTTGTATTCTTTTACAAAATTTACCCTCATTTCAATAAGAAGAATAGAAACAATAAAATAACATCAAATTGGACATATATGTCGGTTTTCTTATTAGTCCTTTGATCTATGAATATTTCAGGTGGAAAATCGAATAGAGCGGTGTCTCCAGCTTTACATGAACAAGAAAGAAGTTGTGAACACTCTCATCAAGCAGGACAACATAGATCCTCGTTTTACTGATATAGGTAGTTTTGTTATTCGTGTTTTAACTGATATGCATCCTTGACACTTTGGGGATCCATAGAAGTTGAGGGTTGAAATTGCAACAGCAATCATTTAGTTCTTGAACTTGAACATTCAGGACAGTAGTGTTCTTCTGCTTGTGATACTTGACTAGTTGCCCATTGTCATTGCTAACTGCATCATTTTCTCTTCTAGCATTTCCTAGAGAGTTAAGTCGTTTTTGACTTGCCATTCAAAAGATTCATTGACTTTCCTTTTCTATATGTTTTTTAAATGTATAATACTTGCTTCTAATGCAAGTTATTTTCACTGGAAAGCAATTTAAAAGGTTCCATTACTCGTTTATTATGTTGCATTAAGAGCATGTTTCTAAGAAAATATTAAGCCCCACAAAGGAGCGAAGCTTATCATATCTCATCTAAAAGCGTACTTTTTTATTTATTTATTATGATGTCTTTAGAATTCTTGTTTCCCTTTTCTGAATTAATCATGTCTTTCACGTGGTATTATAATAACGTTGCATTTTCATAGGGCTTTTATTTCTAATTATGTCACCTATAGCTAGTATAATTTGCTATCTGTCTTCCAGTTTGGCGGAGGCTTGAAGAACAAAATCCAGATTTTTTCAGCGCTTACTACCTTAAGTTGTTGGTGAAGGAACAAATCAATGAATTCAACAGGTTGCTCTCGGAACAAGTGGAGCTGATGTGTCGAACAGGATCAATTGGGTTGGCCTCCATACCCACATCTAATGGATCTCATGTTTCACCAAGTAAGACATCTTTCTAAAATACTTCGAAGTGCTTCAACTGTTTTTCTCTCTTAGTCGTAGCGTGGGTAAATTTTGCATATGCCTTGCCTAGTGAGGGTAAATTTTGCATATGCCTTGCCTAAATTAGTTTCTTGGTTTACAAAAAGTCGTAAAGGGATCCCTATAGTATCTAGGTTTCTCTATAGCGTTTCTACCATTTCTTCACAGGAAAATGTTCTGAGAATGCATGGACCCATATGTCCAGTCAACATTACTATATCAAAATAACAAATGTCATTTCATGGGGATGCTATACTTAATTCAGTGGCCAGGTTTGCAGCACTGGGGGCAAGATAAATACTATAGGTCATTACTTACACTGAAGCTATTGAAGGCATACTTGTAGGTTCATGTATTTTAATGATAAGTTGTATTCTTGAGACCTGCTATGGTCAGTGAGCTCCAAAAAAAAAAGAAGAAAAATTCCAATGGAATGTTGAAAGATAATCGAACTAGTCATCTGTCTTGAAGGTTTGGTGTTATCTTAGCAATGATCCTTCTGAAAGATTTTGTGCCCTTCTCTTAACAGTTTTTTCTTATAGAAAAAACACTTTTCTATTTGTTTCAGGTCTACCAAGGGATTCCTTTCAGCCAATTTCGATAAGTTTGCTATTGTAAATATGCTCTGCACATTCATTAGTACTTCTATTGCTCTGGACCATCAGATTCAAAGAACATGCATAAAGTATTATAAATCAATCCTCTGACAAGAGGAAACATTGATATTAAATCAGCGGCATTTCATGGTTAAGATAATTGTTTTTGTCCAGTCCCATTCCCATCCCCAAGGAGAAGAAGTTGTAGTGCTTATTTGAGCACTCTGTACTGTCGTACCCTTTTCTCATCGTGCAGGATGCTCCTTAGGGGTGGCTTCTGGGTTGGTTTAGATCTATATTGATGTCAACTGTTCTGTTGAGAAATCGGTTGAGGACCTGTCAACTCATATCCATCCATTTTGGCTAATATGACTAGAATAGCTAAATCAAAAGATAAATAAAAAACACACAAGCAAGCAACCGTGACCCCAACCCCAACTCATCCCCAGCCGGCCCCACACCACCACTACTATTTACTGTCAAATTATAAACAAAATGCAAGAAACAACGAAGCATTAAATCTCATTCATGCCTCATTAAGAAAGCCTCTATTTATCTGTAAACCTAGTAAAAATGTTGATTAACTGAATATTAATAAGGAAAGAGTCCCTAGCTAATCTTTAACAGCCCTTCTCTCAAGAATGGTTGATTCTTCACCAGAAGTGGTTGTCTTTGATCTTGTTGGTTGTCGGTGGTAGAGAGTGGTGATTGGTGGCAGGAAATGATATATTGTCATGGGAAGAGCTAGTTATCATGCCTAGTGGTGGGACGTGCCGAAGGCTAGGCATGCAGAACGAAGGCTAGTTGTGCAGCAAGCTGCAGTCAAAGGCAGACACCCGGGGCGGTATATGACTTAAATCAACCTAGTGCCTGCCATGTCTTGCACTAGTGATACGGAGAACGGTAGAAAGAACAAGATTAGTATTAATGAGAATCTGTGTGGTCTCATGGATGATCTGTCAGAGATGTCTCTTAATAGATGGGACTTGCTAGTGTTGATCTAGGGTAATAACATTTGAAATTGCACAAGGATTGTGTTAGTATTAGAAGAGTTAGATATGTTTAAGTTAAGTTGGTGACACGACTTTCCTAGTTTTGAAATATCAGTAAATTACTGTGGTCTAGGGTGGAGTTCTTTTTACGATGTTATCATGTTAATTTCCCAAACTTAATCTGGTTATGGTAATATCAAATTACTTAGTAGAGTTGAGATATATTATTTCACTAGTATGCACATTTCTGATCTTATAAACTAAGAATCCAGTATAAAATATTTGTGACTATAATGGTCCTCACTCTCTCCCTGCATGTTGTTTTTGTGGTATTGGAATTCGTTAAATGGGTTGCTATATATTTCCTGTTCTACAGAGTTTAACTAGTATATCTATATGACTACAGAGGATATGCAGCTGCCAAATGCATTCAATAATTGTGGATCATCCATCCAGTCTTGTGTGCAAGAAACTCTTGATATATCTGCTCATAGCAGAAAGACAGGTGTTTTGCCAAACTTGTTCTTGGGTCAGCATTCAAATGTGGAATTGGCACAGGCAATGAATGGGAAGATAGTCAAAACAGAAGCTGGTTATGCTGGTAGTTCACCTTTCTATTTGAGTCCACATAGCAATTTAATGGAATCACGTCCTCTGATGGGTGATGCATGTGTATCATCTTTCACTAGCATCGAGCAGAGTGCACAGCCCCTAAATGACATGCTCTTGGATGGAAATGATTCATCATTTGGATTTTTGGGACAAATTCCTCAAAGTTCTGGTTTCACAGACTTCTCAGCTGATTTCTGCAGTAGTTCTGGTTTTGCTCTCTTTCCTCTCTACATAAAAATACACACACACACGCGCGCGTGCGCGCGCGCACATACAGCAGGTCCTGGGTGGAACTTTCATATCAAAGATTGCAATTAGTATTGTTTGACATGTTTTGAGTCTCTCGTTTCTATGCCATTTCAGAATTACTGGAGAGTTACTGTAGGCTTCCTATACTACCAACCGATGCCAACAATTTTATGGATCCCCATGGTAGGTGTGATAGCCAGTCAGACCTTTGATTGTTCATTTCTTTTGGAGACTAACTTGTGTTTTCATCTTGGACTTCAGGAGACATGGAGAGGGTGGATTCTGCATCTGAAGGCTTACGATATCAAGATCATGGTTGTGATTGATGGACTAATGCCATTGTACCTTTCTGCACCTATAGATACGAAAAATAAGAAATTTGTGCATTTGCAGTTTTTCTTATTTAACCAGTGGCATTTTTGGTTTGAAAGAATGGCTCATCTTTAAGTTCCTTTCTTCAATAACATATATGCTGATTATGCTCAGTTTTGTCCTGTTTAGCGCTGTTAGATGTCTTATGGCAAATGCCGTGCACTTTTTTCAGATATAAATGTGGTTAGATTGTCAAGAAGGATCAAACGAAATGCTAATTGGGTCTTAAGTTGTTGTTTGCTTATTCAAAAAGGGAAATATTGATATAGTATTTTTCTAAACCACTGGCATTCATTTCTGTAGGAAATTATGTTGCAACGTTGTGCTGCATGTCTCGTGATAATTATTAGGTCTCTATTCTGCTAGATCTTGGAATTCTCTCTTCTCCATTAATGGCTGTTGGCAAAACAATTTGTAAAACTGGGCTTAGAAATCATTAAACCTATTGTATAGCGAACATGGTGATTAGTTACCAATTTTTCTTTACAAACTGCTATTTATTATTCTCTGCCAGTTTGTAATATATTTGATTTTTCGTGTGATTGCTGCAGATCCTACTACAGTCTGTCAGTACTGAAGATTTTGTATATTTGGTTTCATCTACATGGGAAAGAAGTCAGACATCTCAAGGAGACTTCTGATTTGGAGTCTGTTTTATCGCACGGTCCTTTCACTATTTGAATGTTTAGTAAGCAGATATTGTGCCTTTGTTAGGTTGTCTTGTAACTATGAGTGTGCTACATTAGTTTAATGGTTTCAAAACTGTATTCATAAAGCAGTATCTTTGTACACTTTCCCCCCTTATTTTTTTTCCTGTAATTATCGAGAATGAAAGGCATTTTTCAGAAGCTGCTTGTTTATATCTAAAGGCATTCAACTGTTCCAGCTTGAGCTTTGTTTGGTTACAAGTAAAATTCTATCAATTTCTTTAGTTCTCAGTCTGAGGAATAGTTCAAGAATATTTCATTTGTTTACGAATCGTTCGAGAGCATTTTCGTTGCCCCAAAAATCTTGTTGGACAGTTTTGTGTTCAGCAGAAAAGTTATAAGCTTTTGCCTCCATTTCTGTAAATATTAACTGTGTTTTCATTTCAGTTAACGAGTCGTCATTTTTTCAATAATGTTCTTTATTCCAAACAATACGAGAGAGGCTCCATATCAAAAGTAAAAGGTTATTAACCATTTAGGTAAATGCACAGTTGTTCGAAAAGAAATTAACAGGAAAATACTCCACAAGATGCTCTGACCGAACGATTATACTTGAAAATCAAGATATATTGATCGTATAACTAGCGCTATTCATCCTATTATGACAGAGGGTGCACATAAGCTGGTACCATCCAACTCATGAATGCCCTTTTATAGATAAACTTTTCTACTGATATTTTTTATTAGAATTAGAATACTCGATCATTATACTGCAAACACAATTTCAACAATGCCCTATCCAAAGTAAGAAACATTAATACACAAAACACAATAGCACGACAGGACAAATACAGTAGCCCAACCACTCGAGGGCTCGAGTACAGCACGAAATGAATACGAGAGCATGAAATGATAGTTGCTCATGGTATGCTTTCTCAGCTGAGATCACTGGGGCATATGATGAGAGCATGAAATGAATACGAGACTAGTCTGGAATATCCACGTTAATGGCTCCATCAAATCGTAAAGAAGTGGTCAAGGACGATATGATTTGAGAAATCAATCGGTTCAAATTGGTATAGGTGGACCTTTCAATCTGGAAATCTCCGACTGTGGGTTGTGGTCATTAAACCCGGTTCTATAAGTAAAATGCGTTTTTTAAAGGGCTGGCCACGTGGCATGATTGTATTGGCTACTTGGCTTCACCCGGATATGTTTTTTCCTTGGAGCGTTTTGAACCGTTGGATTCTATCAATGGTTGAGGCTGGCTACTTACATCTGATATGGGCCTCTGAACCCTCACTCTAACTTCATATGGTTTCTTTCTTCCTTCTGTGAGACGATTTTTCCCTAGTTTTTTCTTCGAAGGATTTGTTCTGTTCATGAGGGTTATTAGTCCGCTGATTTCTTTTGTAGATTATTCAGTGCTGAGCCTTATCATTGTAGTGTTCTTTGTAGTAGTTGTATTCGGTGTTTTAGGTTTAATTGAAGTTCTAATAGAACTTCAATTAAACCAGTAAATATGCATCTATCTTGAGGCTGTGAAGTTCCTGGTTGTGAATAGATTAGGCTGATTTTGGGAGATCCATGTGTGGGTCGATGATCATAGTGAAAGTCCAGTTTCTGAGTCTTGGTTATAAACTCTTGTAAATCTCTCTCTTGATGGTTCTTGCATAGTGATGGACTTAGTTTACTTCTGAGCCCCCCAGATTAGGCATTGCCGAATTGGGTGAACAATTTTGGTGTTGTTTTTCGTTTCTGCATTTTCTATTTCTTGTTGTGTTTGATTCGGTAATTGCATTCTTGGGTGTTAAGAACCCAACACCGACAAACATCATAAATTAGCACTGCCACATCCGTGTGTTCAAGAAGGAATGAGTCGATAGAACGCTGTTGTAATGCTCCACAATAGCAGTAGACACCTGCAATTACTATCAAAAGCATGTCAGAGCCATGTAGAGCAATTGAGGGCTATTATACCTACACCCGTATCTGCAAGTCCACACAGGATGTTACTTATTGATATGTGTATTTTGTACACTT
>CAIGRP010025562.1:0-24918 GCA_903798385.1 Fraxinus cuspidata | reverse complement strand
ATACATATATTCCAATTTTGAGACAAAAGGTAAATTATCTAGCTATACGCGTGCTTAAATATTTTGATTAAGTTATGTTATAATTTTGTTTAAGGACAAACAAACATTCAAGTTTGGGGGTGTTTGATAAGTACATTTTGTACACTTATCTAGGCTATTAAACCAGAGTATTTGTTAGTGATTTAGATGATCTATAGCTTAATTTTGTGTTAATTATGTTCGTTAGGTTAATCTCAATGCAAATTGGTAGATTTGGAAGAAATGAATTAAAAACGTGCGAAAACGAAAGAAATCCAAAGTTTGGGGACTCTTTCTTGTCTCTTCATGCACAATAGTACCATCAAATTTATCAAGAACAAGGGGCTAATTGCTATATTTTGGGAGGGAAGATAAGCCATAACAACGAATTGAATGTCAATTACATCAAGATTTTGAAGAATTCAATTTTGGATTTGAAGATAAACTTCTTTCGATTTATTCCATGATCCGGATGATATTTTTTATATTATTCTTCTTGTAATTTATATNATTGGATGAAGATGAACCATATTTGTTTATTTGTTTTAATTCAAGACTAGTAATTTCGTTTATTTATTGCGTTTTTTGATTAATTTTGCATACCAATTGCATTATTTAATTGATTGGCCACCAATTAGATAATTAGTTGCTTGCTATAGTGTTTAGAGACTCACAATAAGTTTAGAACGCGATAAAATTAACATATGTGCAATAAATTTTAGGAATAACATTTATCACATGTGCAATCATATATATAATCTAAATTTTAATGCATTCTAATCATTCAAATTGGGTTAGGAATATATTTGAGTCGTGGTTAGAATATATTTAATTTGTCTTGCAAAAGATAATTAATTACAATAGAATTATCGATTTTCAAGAACGCGTGAACGAAGTTAGATTACGAATCAATAATTAAAATAAATAGCAATATGCAGATTCGATATTCAATACAATCATTATTAATTTGATAAAAATCACATTTTTATAGATTTCTTAGACTAATTAAACATAAAATAAAATCAAAATTAAATCAAAATCTCTTTTGTTTACACAATTCGAATCTCATAAAAAATTAGTAAATTTAATTAAATTTATTTCCTGTGGGGCGATACTCTCAATTCATCAATTCTATTACTTGTTACCGTTCCCGTACGCTAGCGGGTTTTGCATGAACATCTCCTATTTAAATTTATTTTTTGTGATTATAAAGGGTTAAATCCACCAATGACCACCTAATTTTATACTTAGTGTCATAATGGCCAACAAATTTGATTTTATTTTACCATGACCACCTAACTTTATACTTATTGTCATCACGGCCACCCAATTTCATATAACATTTCACTATGACCACCCAACTTTTTTTCACCCTTTCACTAATTTTAAAATGGGTAAAATGGTAACTTTGTATTATATACATAAAATAAATTTTAAAAAAGCAAAGTAAAAGTTTTTATTTATTTTTAAAAGTTTTTTTTAAATAAGTTTTTTTTTTTTATTTCTCAAAGTAACATTTTTTCAAAATAAGTTTTTATTTTATTATGAATTTTTTAAAATAAGTTTTTATTTAATTTTATTTTTTTAAGAAACTTTATTTTTTTAAATAACTTTTTATTTTTCTGAGTAACGAACCTTTTTCAAAATAAGTTTTTATTTTATTTTTGTTTTTAAAAATATTTTATATATATAATGCAAAACTACCGTTTTACCCATTTTAAAATTAGTGAAAATATTGAAAAAAGTTGGGTGGTTATAGTGAAACGTTATATGAAATTGAGTGGACATAATGAAATATTATATGAAATTGGGTGACCATGGGGCCATGGTGAAATAAGTTAAATTGGATTGCTATGATGACCCAAAGTATAAAGTTGAGTGGCTATGATGAAATAAAATCAAATTCGGTGGTCATGGTGGCACTAAGCCTAAAGTTGGGTGACCACTGATGAATTTATCCCGATTATACAATCATACTTAATTCATGACACAATGATTCAATAGGTAGTTACAAAATTAATGGACTATTTTATTTCAGAAACAAAACAAATAAAATGCCTCTAGAGTCTAGATCACAAGTATATTTTTGTTCAGCACCTTATGCAATACAAGAAGAAATTGAACCTTTCAAAAACAAAATAAAAGAGGTATTCATCGGTAGAAATTACTGAGGGGAGCAATGTAAGAAGCAAATCTTTTGAGAAATTCTTCAATAAAACAATCGATTTAGGTGATTTTGGAGCTTGTGGAGACCAAGCAAGAGGAAACATTTGAGAATTGAGAGTAAGATAAGTGCTGAGAGTCGCATATAGATAGGCGCGATTGAGAGGATGAATGTTAGGTTTGAATTGGGGAATTGGTCTAGGTTTGGAATGGAAAATTGGGCTGGGAATTGAGAAATCCTTGGGTTTCAATTTGGGCTCCGCCCCTATTTATAGACATAGTAAATTCTGAAAACTCCAGATATATTTGTACTTTAATAAAATATATGTTTGAAAAATTAATATTTAATAAAATTAATTTTTAATTGAAAATTTTGAAATAAAGTTCAGTACGATTTTGTGCGATTTTTAAAAATTGAAACTTAAACTAAACCTTTTGAAATGGTTTGGTTCGTTTTGGACCCAAACCAACGGGGTTCAATTCGATTTGTACTTTTGTGATTTTTTTGTGTAGCCCTAGAGTGATCAATGTTGTTGAAAACAAAGTTAATATTGAAAACATGATTTAGCAATATTAATTTATTATAACATTCTTGTTTATTATATAAGTGTAATGCTCTCAACTTTATAGATAAGTACATTTTGTACACTTAGTTGGGCCTTTAAACTAAGTATTTATTGGTTATTTTGATGAATTATGACTGAACTTTATTTGTATTGTGTTTGTTAGATACAAATCAACATAAATGATGGAATTAGAGAAAACTGATGAAAATATGGCTCAATTGCAAGAGATCCAAAGTTTGGAGACTAAAGTGCAAATATTCAAAAGTTGTGCCGGACCTCACGATGAAGATTCGAGAGTATAATGGGTCAACTGGATGAGAAAGAACTCAAATGGGTGATATAGTCAAAGTATTATCGTATTTTAATTATTTCTTATATTTGTGATTAAATATGTATGCATATTGTGCTATTTGATTGCTTAGTTACCAATTAGATAACTTGTTACTTATTTGTAGTATTGAGAGACTTACAATAAATAGAACACTACGTATTTAACATTTAGGCACTAGGTATTAAGAATAATATTTAGGGCGTGTGCAATCATGTGATTGAATGCTTGCTTTGCATATGAATTCAGAATAGAATTAAGGTAGGATCATGCTAAGGATATGTGTAATATATCTTGGAAAAGAATATTAGAGATTAGTGAATTATCGATAGTCACAAATATTTGAATAACAATAACTTAGCCAACAGATGCAGAGCCCACTTCCACCAGGCTAAGTAAGTTCCGGCGCCAGAGGAATGGTAAGAAAGGAGGCGGACGTGAAAGGGGGAGATGCTCCACGGCGGGAGACAAAAGTGTTCGAGCTCCGGCAATTGAAATAAGAATGATTGAGCTAACAAAAATTACCCATTAAGAACTAAAACAACTAACTAAAGATTTCACTGAAACATGTAAAAAGATAGAAGACAATAAGAGTAGAAATTGTAAGATTGTGTATTAAGAGATTTACATTCCAAGAGTATGTAATGTAAGGTGAAAATGCTCACAAAAAATCTTTGTAGATATTTCCTTATTATATCTAAGAGTTCAAGTATAAGTTTTAAGAATCTTGCCTTCGAATCCTTTCTTAGTTATAAAGAGAACTTATTTATAGTGCTTTGGCCGATGTGGTGACCGTTAGATCAAAATCACGTGGCCTCATCTCCTTAGTTGAAGCTTCACATCACTGTTTATTCATATATTTATATGTTGATAAAGGGTCAGCCGCCCTATATAATAGGCTAAGACATTGACATTCTTTATTACAAGTGTTATATCTATCAATTCTAAAAGATCATCAAAATGTTGCAAGAGACAGTGTCAACTTCAAGAGCCTCAGATGAATTGAGAACTTCAGAGAGTCTTTGTGTTGGTCCTCTGAGTGGAGAGCTTCAGTTCCTATTTTTTTGTTTCTTTAGACAGTGTTTCAGCCCAAGTTGTAATGCTTCGTTCGGGAGAATAGTGCTTCGGTAGTTTGCATAGTTTTTTTATATTTGACCACTTGGGTTTTTGTTGACGTTTCTGTTGATTCTCTGCCCACGTGGATTACTACGTGATACTTTGACTTTGAGCCTCGGTGGCGAGACATAACATGTTCCATTTATAACTCAAATTTCATCTCTACTATATATTTAATAAGAGGGGGAAAAAATATGAAAGAGATATATTAAATTGTGGGGATCTATTCTATCTAAAAGTACCATTACATCTACACGGTCATCTTGACAAAATTTATTATTTTCTTGTCACTTTAGTCTTAGAATGTTGTATTGGAGAGATATTTGTGTAAACATTGTTTATATTCAATCTACCATGTAATCTTTCTATTTCAATTCACGTTGATCTTGACGATGCTCTAATGTTTGAATTATTTCTCTTATAAAAGTTGACTATTTAAAATGGAAGTCATGTCTCAACAACCACTGCTTACCCAGGAGTGCGAAGATGATACCGTCCCCCACGTCAAAGTCCCAACCTTCTACTCCGAAACCAATTAGTGTCGTTTTTGCCTTTTATTTTCTTTGACTGACTGGATCTGATACTTAACATTTTTTTGTTGTCTTGCAAGGTCAGTTGAGTGCTTTGACCTCACTGAGAGTGATTGGGACACTCTTACTGGCATCTACCCCGATCTTTGTCCTTATGAGATTTCGACTGGTTGATAGTTTCAAGGATATTTTTTGAAGAGTTTTGCTTAATAGCTAGGAGGGGTATAACTTCGTTCCTTTATAGTTAGCTTTAATTTTGCTTTATCATTTTCCATTCACTTGTGTCTGACCTTCCGTTTTGGCTTGTAGAAAATTTTAAAAAACGAAGGAATCCCACCTCAAATACGGTAACAATTCTCGTTTCCACCTCTACCTCTGGACATAAAGGTATGAAACCCTCATATGCAAAAAGAAAGCAGGTGTGGGATAAAATAGAGGGTCAGGATGGAGATTGGCAACCAGGAAGAAGTGCGACCTTCCCAGGTTTTTAAGGGGAAAAGGGTTGTCGAGGAAGTCCCCAAGAAGAAGCAGAGGTTCTCCACCACCGGGTTGGGTAGTTCTAATGATATTCCTCCACCTCACTCCAACTTCCCACTTGAGGAAAAGTTCTAGTAGTATTAACAGTTACGGTATCTAAGGGACAGAAGAGACTAGCTGCTGTGGAACCCCAGAGGCAAGAATCTACCAGAAGTCCAACTCTGCAAGTGACTCCACCCCTGTCGAGGCTCGTCCAAGAATAAGGCTACTGTCAAGACTAGGGGCGAGAAGCTAGCTCCTGAAATTCTTTCCCTACTTCCTCCAGAAGTTTAGACTGCCATGACCATTTTTCACAAGTACTGGATGGAGAGGTGGCAGAATTTTGTGGAGACCAGCGACGTAGTGGACGTATTCCCAATGATGGTGAGTAAGTTGGGAGGGCCTTTGGCGTGGCCATAAACACTGAAGCCCTCTTTAAAAACCTTCAATCAAAAAATTGGGAGTTTATCAATAAAGCCTCTTAAGCCAAGGAAGCTACTAGCAAGGGCAAAGCTGAGGTCAAAGATCTGAAGAAGAAGCAGGATAAGGAGTCTGTGAAGCTCACTTTTGCTTTAGCAAAAATTGAAAATTTGAAGAAGGAGGTCTACCTATCCCAAAGCGAGGTGACCTCTTCAATGAAGTGAGTAGAGACCTCGGATGCCTACCAGTAGCTAGCAGCTGAGGCCTTGGAGAAGGCCAATAAGGAGAACTTATTTTTGAAAGGGTAAGTGGGAGAGTTGAACTCCAAAGTTGAGGGCTTGACTAAAAGGTAAAAATTGCCAGGCAAAAGGCTTAATCCGTCGATAGTGACACTGAGAAATGTTTTCTCACCAACTTCCATTTGACGGAGGCATACCAAAGTTTTACTAAGTACTAGTAGATGTATGCCTATACTGATATGACAGAGTGGCTGGAGGCCAACATTCTAGGCATCGACAATTCGAAGTTGAGAACATAATTTCTTGAGGAGGAGAAGCCTGAACCTAAAACTCCGACAGAGGAAAGCCAAGTGATTGAGGTTGAAGATAATGTGGCTGAAGAGGCAACTGAAGGAGTGACTCCTAACGCTATTGTTCCCTTTGTGGCTGCTCCTCTCCCACCTGCTTAGAGATTAGGTTTTCTTTTGTTTTCTTTTTTATACTTTTCTCTATGTAAATGGCTTCGGCCTCCCAGGTGTAAATATAATATTAACGAATGAAGATCTCTTATTCAATACTTGTGTGTTTTCTTTTATGTACTTACTACTTCTGCTTAGTATGTACTAACATGTTTATTAACATGATTTGAACCTCTTGTACTTTAGCAATAATGTTAAAGTTAGAATAATAAGTAACATCAGACTTATAACAACATCAAATTCATGATAACATCGAACTTACACATATTGAACTCTGATAGTAGAATCAATCTTGCAATTTTGCATAAGTGTTAGAAGGTCATGTTCATTAATAAGCTTCAGAACTTAAGCACATCGAACTCCAATAGTTAAAATCAAACTCATAACTTTGCATAAGTGTTAGAAGGTCGTGTACCCTAATAAGCTTCAAAACTTAAGCACACCAAACTCCAATAGTTAAAATAATACTCATAACTTTGCATAAATGTTAGAAGGTCGTGTACCTCAATAAGCTTCAGAACTTTAGCACTTCGAGCTTCAATGGACTGATGTTCTTTTGCGCTTTAGAATTTTGTTTAAAACTTTGTTTATAATTTGCATAAGTGTAGACAGTTCGCTTGCCTTTCTTTTCCTAAGCATGGGGTTATGTGGTTCGCCCATGCTGAGGCTTCATTAGCAAATTTTGTTGTTAAAGTCATGTGCCACACTTCGCGAGTGTAGACGTGGTCCTCTTTGAGGTCCATCTCCTCGTCGAAGTGCCCACGCGTCTCTTCATAGGGACGGGTCATCTATGAAAAGGCATCTTCTTTGAGCTTTCTCAATATGAGGCTCTTTTATTTTCAATGATCTTGTGCAAATTTATTTTAGTTTAGTTCTCTGTATCACGAACCTTGTTTTCTAGGCATGGGGTCGAGAGGCTTATCCATGCTAGAGCTTCCTCAACAACTTTTGTTTCTAAGGGCATGTGTAGTAGTTTGCGAGTTGAAGGTGATCCCTTTGGAGATCCAGTTCCTCATCGAGCTGCTCACGCTTCTCTGTATGAGGACGGTTTGTTCATGCAGGGACTTCTTCCAGGGCTTTTGCATCTTGGGAGGTATTTTCAATTTACACACTTTGATAAAAGTCAATTTTATTGAATCATGAACTGTTCATACAAGATGTTTACATCATCACTGATAATATTTGCGTAGATGTTCTACATTCCATGGTTAAGGCTGTGATTTTCCATCCACGTTTTCAATTTTATATGTTCCTGGCCGAACCTCTTTGGAGGACAGAAACATGCTGCGTAGTACTAATTCATTTAGACAAAATGACTTCTTTTTCACTTTTACATTGTCATATCTAGTCATTTTTCATTGATAAATGACCAATTTTTCCTGGGAGTCATCTCTTCTTTCTTCAAAGAGGTCAAGCTCACATCTCCTTGTCTCGTCATTAGATAGCTCATTGAAGTGAATTCGACGAGGAGATGGCAGACCTACTTCAATTGGGTTCATAGCATCGGCCACGTTCACCATCGAGAAAGCGGTTTCCCATATAGCAGTTATGTTTGTAGTTTTGATGGCTCAAAGGACTTGAGGTAGCTTATCGATCTAGACCCCTTTAGAGGCATCCACTTTCTTTTTAATTTGTATTTGATTGTTTTTTTTGACGACCTCTACCTACCCATTTTCTTGGGGGTGATATGGGGAGGAAAAATATTTTTTGATACCCAGATCCTCACATAAATTCCTGACCTTCTTGTTGTCAAACTATCGACCATTGTTTGAGACAATTGAATGGGGAATTTCAAACCTACAAATGATGTTTTTCAAAATGAATTTGGAAGTGTTGGTCTCAGTGATCTTGGCAAGTGGTTTGGTCTCTACCAAATTGGTGAAATAATCAATGGCGACAATTGCAAAGCTTAAATCTCATCTCCTTTTGGGAAGAGGTCCTATAAGGTTGATTCTCCATTTAGCAAATGACCAAGGACTGGATACAACATTTATCTTTTGAGAATGTTGCCTTTGAATAGTTGCAAAGTGTTGGCATTTATCACATTTTCTAATAAACTGTTGTGCGTCCTTTTTCAAGGTAGGCTAGTAATATCCTTTCCTTAATACTTTCTGTTTCAATGACCATCCTTTTGTGCGGTTCTCACGTACCCCTTCATGAATTTGTTGAAGCAGATAATCTTCTTCTCCTCCAACGCATCAAACCAAGGCTAGGGAGAACCCACATTTGTATAGCAATCGTCCTGAAAGATGAAGTAAGTTGCTTATCTTCTGAGCCTCTAGGCCTTCTCTTTTTCAGATGGTAGTGTTTAGTCCTTGAGAAAGGATATAATTGGTTTCATCCATAATGGGGTATCTTCACCCTAGATTATATCTTTACTAGTAGTGGTGGAGGTCTGGTAAGATGCTCGATTACCATCGTAAGTAATTCAGAATCTTTACTGCTCGTTAATTCGGATATAGCGTCAACATGAACATTTTTTGTGCGTGACCAACTTGAATCTTTCAAAAGAGGGGATGAGTTCCATAACCAATTTCAAGTATGCAGCCATGGACTTATCTCTAACTAAAAAATTGCCATGGACCTGACTCACTACCAGTTAGGAATCACTACTCATAATGAGCCTCTTTGCTTGCATTTCTTTGGCTAGTTTAAGGCCGGCGAGGAGGGCTTCGTATTCCGCTGCATTATTGGTGGCTTTGAAATCGAACTGCACAACACAAGTAAGCTTATGTTCTTCTAGACTAACAAGGATGACTCCAGCTCTTAACCCAAAGTTTCTTGATAATCTATCCACGAAAAGGCTCCATGTTGGAGGCTCGGCAGGTTCCATCACCTCTTCCATTTCTAGAATAATAATAAATTCAGCTACAAAATCTGCAAAGGCTTGTCCATTGATGGCATTCCTTTGTTTAAACATGATGTCAAATTCATTAGGTTCCATAGCCTATTTTAGTAACCTCCTCGAGGCATCAGGGTTCTGCAGTACTTGTTTGAGGGGAAAACTTGTCAAGACATAACTGGTGTGAGCTTGGAAATATGATCTCAACTTTCAAGAGATTGTCACCAAGGATAGGGCTAGCTTCTCCATGTCTATGTAGTGAGTCTCGGCTGCCAAAAGTTTTTTGCTCACGTAGTAAATGGACAGCTAGTGATCATTTTCCTTTCTTATCAAAACTGTACTGATAGCATCAGTGGTTATTGTTGAATAAAACTGCACTGGCTCATTAGCTCTGTATTTGGAGAGGATAGAAGCCGTCCTAAGTGCTTCTTTTGCACTTAGAGTCCTTACATACCTCTATTCGAGAATTTTGAAGAACAGTAGGCACTTGTCAGTTACCTTAGAGACGAAGCGGTTTAAGGCAGCTATTTGTCCCGTGAGGCTTTGCATCTCCTTTGGTTTTTAAGGTGATCTCATATCAATTAAAGCTTTGACCTTTTTAGGATTAGCTTCGATGCCTCTTTGGTTGACGATGTAGCCCGAAAACTTTCCAGAAGTGACTTCAAAGGCACATTTTAAAGGATTGAGTTTCATCTAGTACCTTCTCAAAATTTCAAATGTTTTGTTAAGGTTCTTAATATGATCCCTTGGGTTTAAGCTCTTCACCAGCATGTCATCCACATAGACCTATATGGTTTCCCAATAAGGTCTACGAACATTTTGTTGACAAGTCTTTGGTAGGTGGCCCCAGGATTTTTCAACTCGAAGGGCATTACCTTGTAGCATTAGAGACTTTTGTCTGTGATGAAGAAAGTGTGTTCTTCATTTGTTGGGAGTATTGGGATCTGGTTGTATCCGAAATATGCGCCTATGAAGCTAAGAATTCGTGTCCGACAGTCGCATCTATAAGTTGGTCGATTCTGGGAAATAGAAAGCTGTCCCTAGGAAAGGCTTGGTTCAAACATGAAAAATCCACACAAACCCTCCACTTTTCGTTGTGCTTTATTACCAACACTAGGTTAGAGACTCATTTAGGATATACTGACTCCCGGATGAATCCATTATTGATCAGCTTTTTAACTTCATGTTTGAGAGCTTCATATCTCTCTGGATTGAGAGTTCTTCTTTTTTGCCCGTGTGCTATAGCTTTTGGGTCAATATTCAATTGATGGCAACTGACCTTCAAGTTAATACCAACCATGTCTCCATGCTTTCAAGTGAAGACATCGAGATTTTTCAGTAAGAAGCTTTTCAATTCCTCTTTACTTCTATGAACATATTTTTTCCAACCTGCAGATGTTTGGAAGGGTCATGTGGGTCTACTGGGAAGTTCTCCGGTTCTTCCATAGGTTCTGTTTGAGGCTCGCAATCAATGTCGACGCGAGGGTCCAGCTCCTCCAAACTAACTGCTCCTTCAATAGCTCTTCCTTCTTCAGGGGTGATCTGTTCTTCACAGACAGCCTCTTCTTTAGAGGTACATATGACTCCAAGGATGGCCACTTCTTCAAGGGCATTCATCATTTCGACATGTTCTCCTTGTTAAGTGTTTCTCCCTTGTTCAGGGACGTCGTCCATGTCAATGTCTATGATGATCACATTGACGTTTATTGGTTCGGCTTTCTCTTGGGAGTTCGAGTAACATTCCCTTGTGCTTCTTTGATTGCCTCAAATCGTTGCAATTCCACTTTCGGTTGGAAACTTCGTGCATAAATGATGAATAGAAGTGATAGCCTAGAGTTCCTTCAAGGCTGGCCTTCCAGTTCTTCATGATAAGTAGAGCGATTATCTACCACCAAAGATTCCATGAAGTGGTGAGTAGTCAAGGGTGCAATCCCCATTTCTATTGCCAGAGTGATCTTATCCCTTAGAATGATGTTATCTCTTGTGAAACCATACAAGGTGGAACTCAATGGGGTTAGCTAATGGACAACTTTCATCTTGTCGAAAGTGGCTCCAAATATGATGTTGATAGAGCTTCCATTATCCACTAACATTCTTTTGAGGCCATTGCGTACTACAACGACCCTCACCACTGGGGCGTCGCAGTATGGATAATACACACATGCTGCATCCTCTTAAGTAAAGGTGATTGGTGGAATTGCTCTTTCAGTGAAGGCTCGGTTAACTATGAAGCTCGTTATATGATGGTCATTTGCTTCCTTGACATAGTTTCTTTGTGAGTTCCTAGACTCTCCTCCGACATACAGGTCTCTAAAGATCATATCAATTTCCCTGATGGGCTCCTGGCCATTATATTCTGGAGGGTTCACATTTGTCTTTAACCGTCTCTAGGTCTCTCAGCGTCCTTTTCCCTTCTTCTTGGGGACTCGTTTTTGTTAGGACTCGACTCAACATTCCCCAAGCTGTTGAGTCATCTTAGGAAGAGCGTCTCTTCTCGGATGCCTGCCTCTTCCCTGATTGGTGCTATGGGGGTATCTCGCGATGTCCCAACAATGTTCTGTGCGGTGGTTATAGGAGTGATGACAAGTACAATAAATGGGTACTTCGTCCCTATTTCTAGGTTTAAGGGTAACTCTGATAGAGTTGGCTCTGATGTATTTCAACACCATGGTTTGCCTCTTCGTAAGCCAAAGTGGGTACTGAACTGAATGTTGCTATGGCCAATGATTACCATGTTGAAAGGGGTACGGTGATCCATCAAATGTGAGGTAAGACCTTTTTCCCTTTGCATTTGTGGAGGGGGAGTCTTTAGTTGGCCCTGTTCCTATGATCTCTTGATTCTTCATTGAGGATTTCACGCCTTATCATTTCCAATATGGCATCATAGGTGGTAGGATCCTTGTTTTGCACATTCCTTTAGAAGAGAGAGTTCATGCCCAAACCTCTCTTTAGGGAAATTAGAGCGTCCCTATTTGTTACTTACACACAGTAGGTCATCTCCTCTTATGCCTATTTCTAGGGAGAGAAATCCGAGGCTCTTTATCATAAACTAGTTCTTCTTGTCTCTTAAAGTGAAGAGGCTCATGTTGCCTATTTCTAGGTATATGAGGAGGTTGAGCCTGCCCATTTATAGGCAATCATGGGTTCAATCTATCGAAAACACTTACTAACCTTTGAGGCAGGTCTTCTGGCTTATAGTTTGAATGAAAATTAAATAGAGCCTCGCGGGGTCGTCCTGATGCTTAATTAGTGGAGGTATCGACCTTAATTTCCCTTTACTGGGAACTTCCATCCTGGTATGGTGATTTACAGCTATTTGGATTTGAACTTCTTCCTCCTCATGGTAGTACCGTTGGGGAGGTCTTGGAATGCATTTCTTGGGCTGTGTATGGAGGAACTGGGTATCCTTCTTGGCCCTGCATGCTCATCAACAGCTCATGCATTGCCATGTTCTACTGAGTTATGTTTCTCATATTGGCAGTTATTGTGGCCACATCTCTAGTAAGTCAACTTGCGACCTTGTCTCCGCCTCTGAACCACCTTGTCAATGCTGTTGGTGCGGTCTTGGGTGAGCAGTTGGGATAGCATGTGAGGGCTCCCTTTCTTCAAGGTTTTCTCTCGTCCTACAAGATGCGTTTTCTTCACTGCTTGAACCCATATTAACAAATACTTTTCCGACCAAACGTTCATTTCTTCAAGGATCGAATGAATATAAAATTCGCACGGTTTTTTCCTTGGACTTTCCAATGGTTCTTTCTTCAAAAACACTTATTTTTCAAAGGTTGAAAAATTCATTTTAAGATATCTCTTACTGGCTTCTTCCCACGGGGATTTAGTGGTTAGATGTATGGCTTCCCACAAACAGAACCAATCTGTTGATCCTAAAAAATGAGCCAACAGATGTCGAGCCCACTCCCACCAGGCCAAGCAAGTTTCAGTGCGTTTCTACCAAAGGAGCGGTAAGAAAGGAGGCGGACGTGAACACAAGAGATGGTCCACAGTGGGAGACAAAAGTGTTCTAGTTCCAACAGTTGAAACAAGGATGATCATGCTAACAACAATCACCCATTAAGAACCAAAGTAACTAACTAAAGATTTCACTGAAACATGTGAAAGGATAGAAGACAATAAGAATAGAAATTGTAAGAGTGTGTATTAAGAGATTTACATTCCAAGAGTATGTAATATAAGGTGAAAATGCTTACAAATTTTTTTTGTAGATATTTCCTTATCATATCTAAGAGTTCAAGGTATAAGTTTTAAGAATCTTACCTTCGAATCCTTTCTTAGTTACAAAGAGAACCTATTTATAGTGCTTTCGCAGACGTGATGACCGTTAGATCAGAACCAGTGGCCCCATCTCCTTAGTTGAGGCTTCAAATCAATGTCTATTCATATAATTTATACATTGATAAGGGGTCAGACGCCCTATACAATAGATAACACACTAACATTCTTTATTATAAGTCTTATATCTATCACTTCTAAAAGATCTTCGAAATATGTTGTAATAGACAGCGTCGGCTTCAAGAGCCTTGGATGAATTGAGAGTCTCGGAGGGTCTTTGTGTTGGTCCTCTGAGTTGAGAACTCCAGTTCCTTTCATTTCTTTAGACGATGTTTTAGCCCAAGTTGGAGTACTTCATCCGGGGGTAGTGCTTCAGTAGTTTGCATAGTTTCTTTATTTTGACCACTTGAGTCTTTGTTGACTTTTTTGTTGATTCTCTGCCCACGTGGATTACTACGGGCACTTTGACTTTGAGTCTCAGTGGCGAAATATATTGTCGAAAAAAAATTTTGATAAAAGTTGATGAAATATATTTATAATATATTAAATATCACATCAAGTGAGAATCATTTTTGGACAACTCTATCATTACTATAATTCAATTATTTAAATAATGTCTTACTTTTTATTTTTCAATATGTATTTAATTATTTCAATAATAGGACGATTCTATCTTTAATATGTCTTTGTTTGAGCCCTATTTTGAAGAAAAAATATATTTTTGAATAGTGGATTTTTGGAGAATATTTGGTTCGATTTATGTGTAAAATTATTTTATTGACGAATGTATGGTTGAAAATGAATTTTGAAAAAAATAAGTTTTGAAGAAATGGGGCCCAAACAAGGGCTATAATTTTATTATTTCAATAATATCCTATTTTTTATTTTTCAATATGCAATTAATTTATGAATCATTTGAATAATATTATTAATAATTATTTTGTCAACTACTTAGTTATGATGAATGTACGATTGACACATTCATTACCTTACTTTTTCGTTTTTCAATATATATTTAATTTATTTAACTATATTTGATAGATTTATTAACTTTTCGTTTTTCAATATGTATTTGATTTATTTAATCATTTGAAAAATATTATCATGAATTATTTTGTCAGTTATTTAGTTATGATTAATGTACATTTAACATATTCATTCAACTTGACTAACAGGTAAATTAAATTCATTAAAAAAATTTTGGAACAAAAGATGAATATTTTTAGAGTTTTCTTATAATTGATTTATTCAATGAATGCTAAGATACAAAGAAGGTAAATGGGGGATATAATGCATATCTATAATAAATAATTTCAATTGATATATTTAATGCACGTTAAGCGAATATAAAGAGATGATAATATGCATTGGATGCTTAGATCACATTAAAAATATAAATGGATGGACTATTCTGATTGACTTCCTCAACTATTTAAATTGTTTTTACAAATTGGTTTTTATTTCATATGAATCATTCACATAAGCAAATTTGTATTAATTATTTTTATAGTCTCACTTCTTACAATATTATTTTTATAGCACCTATAAAATATTTCAGAATAACGTGCAACGCACTTTCAACTATGACTAGTTGTTGAAAAATTGTATATCTTATTAAATATATGGGTAAAATTAATTGTTGACTTTGAATTCAATTAAAATTCTTACCAAACTGGAGCAAGTTCTTTAGGAGCAAGAGAGGTTGGATATAGATAATGAACGTATGACTCGACGTGATCAACTAATATTGGTGTGACAATAAACAGAGCTATTGTTGTCTTTTTAGAAATAAACTGCAAATGCTCTGGCAACTGGTCCATCCCATGAACAATATATGTTTTTGAGTTGCAGATTGCAGATGCTGTTTTGTTGCTTTCAATAACTCAATTTCACTACTGGTCATTGAAGTTCAAGAAAATTTCAAATTGACTATTAAAGCATTTTTCTGACTCGTTTAATCTTTTAAAGTTAGATAACTAACATGTTTACAAGAGTTTCTTGAGAAATATACTTTAATTTTTGTTTGAAAATTAATATTCAAAAGATTTATTTATTTCGAAAGTGTTTTTAGAGGAAGTCACTTTTGACAAACTTTTTTTGGAAACTCTATTAATTAGAAAAAAATACTTTTATAAAATTAGTCGAACGGATCCAAAAATAATTTTTGAATTTCAAAAATTACGTCAAAATGGATCCCTAATCACTCTGTTACTTATGTAGCAGTCACTAAACTTAATGTGGGATAATGATTGTTAAAGCAATCGATTCATTCCAAACCTTTCCATCATTGTTACGGTCTTTTTACCGTTATTACGAATTCTTTCTCGAACCTGGATTGAATGTTGCTAACATGGATCACTTATTCAAGGTTACAAACTTTCATTACTAAATAGATAATAAAAAAAATACTTTAAAGACCAATTTAAAATCTTATTTGAACTTGACTGACCTTTCGTGAAATTAACTCTGCTCTGAATTAATAGGCCCTCATCTACATCTCGTGATTGTGATTTGTAAGTAGGGTGTATGGAATAGAAGGAAAAGGACAATTTATGGCAGCTCAAATGGGCATGTGAGTTGTTCTACAAGTCATGTCGTTGCACCAAGTTTCATTAAAGCTCAGTGAAATGAAGTATTTGACTCTCTTCAACATTAACATTGTGTAATTAATCTACACCTAAGATTTTAAATAGAGTTGGGTGCTTATTTATTTATATTCTTGTTTGCAACGATATTAATTAATGAAATTGGTCCTACCAAAGCAAAAACTAAATGAATATTTAGGGTAAAGATTGGGTGTGTAGTAGGTTAGAACTCGAGAGGTTAGAACTTAAGTATTCAAACAATTATTAAGTACATGTTTGGTAGGGATTAAAATCTTGATTTTAATCTAAATCTAAATCAAAATCAACAATTAATTTTAATCACACATTTTACGAGATCCAAAATTTTTCAATCATGCATTTCATCAAGTTTTATCAAAATTTGCTACAATTTGATTTTAATTATCGCCAAATATGGACGAATGATATTTATTTTTACTCCCTACAAAAATATAATCTTAATGAGTTCTGCAAACATTTCAAGGAAAAGTGATGACTTATTATCGAGTAATGCGATTCATCACTAAGGGCGTATTTGATTGCTAATAGTTTCAATGAAAAATATGTTTTTTCCACTTAATTTCCTACTTTTGTGCTGTTTAATCGACAATTCTTTTCAAGGAAAATATTTTCTTACATTTAGTCACGTGACCATATTTTTCTTGTTTTCAAAGAAAATATTTTCTTTAGTGAGATGTAGTTTTTATTTTCTAGGTAATTCACTCCCTCTTTCTCTTTCTCGTTTATCCCTCTCTTTCAATCTATTCATCAATAAAAAATGGAAAAATATAATATTTTCTTAATTGAAAATTAAATTAATCAAATACATTTAATTAATAATTTTCATACAAATAATTTTTAGGCAATTGAATTACCTAAAATTTATTTTATTTATATTCAAATTCCACGCTCGTAATCAAACGCACCATAATAATAATTTCCATTGGTCCATATGTCAATGGATCACTATCCAATTTACATCGATGATTAATAACATTATTACATTGAACCAGATCTTTAAAAATTGAAGTTTCTAAAGTGAAAAAAAAAATCTATTTGTTTATATAAAAGTTAATCTATTACGTCTTTCTACATGTAAATTAGATTCATTTCCCAAAAAAAAAAAAAAGAATAGATAAATAAATTTGTATAAAAATAGTTGAAGAAAAACCTTGATCTAAAATGATATCTAATTAATCTAATAATATAATCGAAAATTTTCAAATTAATATGTGGCTCATTATTTTGTTTCTCAGGATAATAACTAATTTGATCTTTAATAACAGATTTGATAAGTTGAATTAGAGATCAAACAATATAAGAGTAAACTTCAGTCCTTGTTTGGGCTTCATCTCTCTCTCTCTCTCTTTATTTTCTACTACTGGTTCTTTCATAAAATAATTACACGTAAATCCAAAAGTTTTTCTTCTTTTTTAACCACACATTTTCAAAAAATCATTATTACAAATATGTTTTTTTTCAAAAACTAATTATAATGAAGTTCAAACCGGGGCTAAAATTGCATGTTTATTATTGTACAATTTACAAATCAAATGTAAAGCAGTCTTTAATTTTTTGGTCCACCTTTGCATTACCAAATATCTAGCCCCTGTAGTAGGGATTAAAATTTAGATAATTTAAGTTAAAATCAATAATTAATTTAAATAATATATTTCATCCGCAACTTTGAACCACATATTTAATCAATTCTTAGCAAAATTTACTAAAATTAATGTTCATCCCTACCAAATAGGGGGATAAGTAATTATTTACTTTGTGAGCTAAAACTTGTAATCCTCTTAGTTGTCTCTTAATATATTTTTGAGAGCTCGTCAACTAGGAATAAAAACAACGCCACACATTATACATTTGCTATTTCTGTTTATTGAAAAAATGACGTTAATAATATCTTGAGCGATCCCAACAAGTTTTGTGAGAACATATCAATTCTTAATTTATTGGCTTGTAAAAAACACAACATAAATAAGACTCAATTAAGTTAAAATAATTGCATAACAACTAGTTGAGTGTTAAGTCCTAATCAAGCCAACTCAATTATTAAGCACGGAAAATTCATGTTCTAATACTTACTTTTTGTAGTTCACTTTTACCTCAAAAGTGCTTTAACACTTTATACGACATTTTGTCGTTAGCATTAATTATTTCTCTTTGAAACCAAATTCCCGAAATAATGGTTTTGCCCACCACAAAGAAGCTTCCAATGGAAGAAAACACAATGAAAACGACGTGGTGATTCAAATAATAAATAAATAAAATTATGTGAAATACTTCAATTTTCAAATAAGTTAGTATTGGACAATGTTAGAGAAGACAAAATAACCCGTCCCGCGCCCGCCCGCCCGCCCGCCCGACCGACCGACCGACCAACCCGCCCCGACCCGACCTGGTCCCGCCCCCGAATGGAACAAAAGAACCCGTCCCGAACGGGTTGGCGTGGCGTGGCGTGGCGGGGGCGAGGGTGCCCCGCCCCGAACCCGCCCCGCGAAAAATAATAATAAAATTAATTAATTAACTATAAAATAAAATTAATTGAAAATTAAAAAAATACAAACGTGGCTGGAAACGGGGCAAACTCGTGCCCCGAACCCGCCCAACCCCGTCTAAGGCGGGGCAGGGCGGGGCCAACTCTAGACAATGTTCTAAAAAGTGCATTTAGATATTGTCTAGATCCAAGCGAACGTCGAGTCTGGACAGTGAGTGCAAAATTGAACGATCAACTGCAAAGTTGACTGCTTATTAGGAGATTAAGCGCGTCTAGTCGTGCTTTATTAATTTTTTTCCTTTTTTTAAAACATTTTATTTTACTTTAGTTTCAAGTTTTTAAATAACTTTATTTATACAAAAGTGAATAATAAAAATAAGTTAGAAAATTTCAAACAAAATAGTCAGTAAAGGAACATTGCAAAATACTATCGAAAATGGCTGTCTTATCTTCACAAAACACATTACCTGTATTTAGAGCATCTACAAGAGACTTTATTTTTAAAAAGTATATTTTATCATTAGAAGATCATCTATAATTTTAGATAGTTTAAAAATTTTGAAGTATTCCAACAAACTCTTTATATTTAAAATTTAATTTTATCACTCCCAAAAATATTTATTATTTTTCTTTATCTTTTAATTTAACTAGCTTGTTTTAAAATTATTTTATTATTTTACAACATTAAAAATTGAAATATTTTGAATGCATTTAATTATAGAGAGTGTATTTGGGTCTCCAAATTTTTTAAATTATTTTATCATCTTCTATTTTATAATCTCTGATACTTTGAGTACATTTATGTCTTCTTTAATCAGATTTTAAGAGATAATAATAATAACAACAACAATAATAATAATAATAATAATAATAATAATAATAAATCTTAAGAGTAATGCTATTTGATAACTTAGCACCAGTTTTAGTGACATTAATTTATAGAGTTTTCATAAACAATTTAAGAGCATGTTTGGCTTAGTCGAAATCCTACAAAATAGCTTAATTTACATTTTGGCTGTTAAACGGGGTTTTACTTTGAAAGATAGACAATTTTTAGCTAAAAAAAACTCGTTGATTTTTGCGAACAGAAAACCAGCCAAACATGCTCAAGCTCTACAAGAAACGAGATCGGCTGTCTTATTGTTAAATTATTTGACATCTCGATAGCAAATAGAAAAATAAGAACATAGACATACATGTTCTTATTTACTAATAATTGATATACCAAATCATAAAAAGTTTAATAAAAAAATAATCAAACCAAGACAACAAACCTCAATTGGAGTTAGTTAATCTTATGTCTTGCACAGTTGCATTGCCAATGAGTAACAAGCAGCAGCTAAACAAACTTTATCCTACTCTTGTACTCTAACCCACGCCCACCCCCACCCCCACCCCCACGCCACAGTGGCCTTCTCTCTCATTTCTATTTCATCTTCTCCAACACCACCTTTATTGAACTTCTCAAATAAAGCAAAGAAACCAAGATATAGAAAACTGAAAAATTCTCCGAATCTTATGGCAGTGTCATTCTTTTCCAGTTTTTTCTTCATCACGTTCCATATTAGTGCATTATTTGCCTTAACTAACCCGGACCCTGCCACAGTTCAGACCCCGATGGTTCTACAGGTCCCTTCACCGCCGGTCACCATCCCTGCCTTCCCAGAACAGTCGGACATCGCCGCCTGTCCATTGGACCTCCCTGACCAGCTCTTCCACGGTATAAAATCCGCTTGTGGCTCAAAAACCCACAACCCGAATCAACTCCATCGGACTCGCTGCTGCCCGGTTCTCGCGGCATGGCTTTACTCCGCTTATTCGAGCACCGCATTACAAGCGTACCTGAACAAATCCCCGCCGCAAATTGCGTCTTATGACATGCCGGTCCTGCCCGATGACTCTGAGACCTGTGTCGACACTCTTGAAAAGGCTTTGGGAAGCAGAGGCATTACATTGACGAAGCCTAATGAGACTTGTGATGCAGTGTACTGTTATTGCGGCATTAGATTGCACCCATTCACCTGCCCAGAAGCGTTTTACGTGAATTCGCACGGTAAATTGGTGGGTAGTGAGAATGTGAAGCAACTGGAGAAGGATTGCTTGAGTCATAGCGTTAATGGCTACGCAGGGCTCGGTGGCTGCTCCAAATGCTTGAACAGTCTTCATTCGGTATGAGATTTCCAATTCTTTCGTTTTCTAATAATTTCTGTCAGTGAATCAAAATTATAATCAAGTACATTTATCAATTGTGCATGAAGAATTGCGATAGAAGATGCCGTCGATTAGGGTTTATCCTCAAGCTCAGTCGATTGTGAGAAATTTTGGGAAAGTGAATTCTTCGCTTTTTCATAGTGTTTCCCAGTCGCAAATAAAATAGAGAGGAAGAGAGTATATGCCACGCGTTCTCAGAATGCAGGACTATTTTGTATCCTATCCTGTCTTGGCAGTACTACTCACTTATCAGAATTCACTTAGAGCCCATTTGGCATGGTTTAAAGGAGCTTTTTGAGATTGCTTTTGGATCCATTTGGATAATTTTATGAAAGTGCTTAATCTAGTAAGAGAAAGTTATTTTAAAAATTAGTTTTGAAACGAAAATTAAGGTAGTTTCTTTGAGAAACTCTTCTAGATGAAGTAAAAGCAAAAGTCATGCCGAACGAGCTCTTAAAACTACTTATACTTGGTTTACTTCGTAAAAACTGTGGTTGCTTTATTTTATAAAAATGTATACGCTGTATGGTGTAATATTTTCATCTCTACGAAACCAATCTATGTGAATTTTTTTTTAGAAGAGTCTTCGTGTTATCATTGACATGTGTTTTAGTGTTTGTTATAATCGAGTACGCTTCATTAAAGACGTCATTTTTAGTTTTGTATGAATTGATCATCAACTTCCTTTGCTTAAGCTCGCAACTATCATAGCTTTTCCTTTAGTTGAACATTCTTTAAAAGCACTTCCGGAATGGAACCTTATTTAAAAATTAGTTTCCAAAGAAAAATAAAGGTAGTTTTTATCAAAAGCTCTTCTACGAAAAATAAAAACAAAAGCAAAAGTCATGCCAAATGAACCTAGTCATGTTGAGCTACTCTTTCAAATGTTCTTTCATCTAGCAGCACATACCGATTCAACTACTACTTTAAATACACATCCCTTCTGATTACTTTTGAAGTAACTTACTATAAATTAAGAAGGATTCATGCAATTGCTTTTGGTACTCTACACTCTAATCATAAATCATATCTAAATTAGTTCCCATTTGATCACTTGAAAGGAACATGCTTGTTCTAAATTTTGCATTTTGTCTTCTTTTACAGCTTTTCATTCACTTTTTTGCTTTTCTAAAACTCAGAAGTTTATTACAATATTAGGAAACAAAGCTACATCTTACTACGTAGTTTTTGAAGTATTAGGCTCTCGTGATCAGTTTAACAGTATGTCATTGTTAGATGTGGCTTCTAAATAATCTGATGCATTGTACCAAATTTATGCAGCTCAAAGAGGATAAAGCTGGTCGTACAAATATATCCGATGAGAGGACAAGCAAAATGCATAACCGGGATTGTGAGCTTATGGGTCTCACATGGCTTCTTAACAAGAACCGAACTGTCTACATACATACGGTGTCTGCTGTTCTTCGTGCTCTCATGATGAGCAAGGGAGATGCTGATCCACAGTTTTGCAGTCTAAACAGTGATGGCATGCCTCTAGCTGTTGATTCTTCAGAAATCAATGATCAAAATTCGTCATCCATCCCAACAATCTCACTTTACAGCTACATGCTACTGCTTTCTTTGTTATATTTGAGCGTCCTTGTTGTCATTTACTAGGTATTAGTCAGTAACTACAATTGTGATTATTTGATTTTGGTGTAATGAACTCCATTCACTATTCTAAGTGGGACAAAAAATTCTCAAATGTACTTTGTAATTTAGGTTAGTGATGTTGCAATTTATCTAAGGGTCCGTTTGATTGTAAGGGTGGAAAATTGGTGGAAAGAAAATGAATTCCAAGGAATGTAATTGCCTAGAACTTGTTTTCCAGAAAATTATTAATTAAGTGTATTTGATTTGTATAATTTTTCACCCGGAAATTTTTTTAAAATTTTGGATCTTTTTGTTCACGTTTAGCTTTATTTTACATGAAAATTGTCCATTAAAGTGAATTTTTTTTTTTTTTACAGTTGGTTATAAAATTTGTTACTATTGCCAAAAAGTTTTAAAAAAAAAAAAATTGCTCGAAAACTATTTTTTAATCAAAGTTTAGTGTTCATTTGACTTCATTTTACATGAAAATTGTCCATTAAAGTGAAATTTTTTTAACAATTGGTCATGAAATTTATTTCCATTGCCAAAAAATAAAAAAATAAAAAAAATTGTCAAGAATATGAAATTCCTTTTCCCACCAAAAAATTAGGAAATGCAATCCTCAAAATTGTGGAAAATAGGCGCGTGAGTGGGGGGGGGGGGGGGGGAATTTAATTTTCCATGCCAAATTTTGCCTATCAAACACTAATTTAAGGTGGAAATGGAATTCTTTTCCAATTTCAATAGAGAAAGTGGCTATCAAACATAGCCTAATGTGTCATTAAATTTTGGAAAATAATTAATTAGAATTGTAATTGGCAAGGGTAAAATGATGAAAATATTAATGCACGACGACTCAAGTTAATCTTTTAAGATGAAACTCTAAGAGCATTTTCAATGTATTTTATATTAGACCCATTATCTCTATTTTACGTAGAAATCTATTTTTCAATTGTATAAAACATATTTATCTTCTAAAAAATTAAATTAAATGGTGAGTTTGACTCTTCAAATAGAGAGTCAAATCGACTGTATACAATAATTCATTTTTAATTACGAAAAGGGGGAAGTAATGAAATAAAAGAATGTTGGATAAAAGTATGAATGACAGAAATGGAAACCAAGAAAAATAGAGAAGAAGATGAATATGAATAATAATACCGAAACAAGATTTGATCACGAAATGAAATCGTTGTCCTCAAACGATATTTGCTTCATTCTCTATGCATTTAAGGATTAAAATTAGCAAATAGTTTGTAGGATTTTCAAGCCTTGAATTAAGAACACTAACAGCAAAGTGATTCTTCAAGTATAACAAGTGAAAATGTAAGAATGATTATGTGAAGTAACCAAATTTGACCAAAATTTATAGATGAAAACTTGAATGATTTTATATATTTTAGAATGAAAACTAACATGTATTTATAATTTTCAACTATTCCTACATGAATTGGTTTCAATACAAGAAGAAGAGGTGCAATGCTTCTCATAAAACCACCAGAAAATTCGAAAAAAATCCCACCTAACGGTCGGATTTTATTACTATGCGACCGCATAGTTATAGCCGATGGGGTCGCATAGTTATAGCATTCTAGCCCTTAGAATTCCCCACAGTCGCCTGTGCGACTGCTTGCGAATATGGCCTATGCGGTCGCATAGGCCATTTTTATGGCACCAAGGTTGGTTTTTCCGCTTCTTTACAAATTCATCTATCCATGGTTATTTCACGATTTTGAACAACAATACCAACAATCCCCCACTTGTTCAAAATCAATGTTAATCAGATAATCAAATATCAACACTTATACATAAGAGCTAGATATCTTTCGATTTCAATCTAACTATAGTGTATATCTCATAAAGCATTAACGAAATTCCAGGTAGCTAGAACGTTTTGAACCAGTTATTCCTTGTGACAATTCCGATGAAATCACACACGTGTTAAATTTCACAAGTTCCTCTAACTCGCTTAGTGCTAATATGGTTTCACACTTATCCTACTTCTTTGAACTTTTAAAGAGAGAAAACTCCAACTCAGTAATGAGGTGGCACCACCTCGAAGTTCACATAGGAGAGGTTCTTCCAATATCTTTGTTACTTTAAAAGATACTTGTACTCCATAATGAACTTCATTAAGAGTTTTAATTATAACGCATCTATCTAACAGTAATAACCAACACTATTTATCGACGATAGGGCTCAATTATTTTAATAGTGTTGAGATCCATCCACTTTCGAATGTGTTGTTATTACCCATTGAACCTAAATATACTTGTTTAGTATATTTTGGTATGGTTGCTATCATTAGTGGATTTATTTAGTGCTTGTTTGATGCTCATTCTGTATCCAATTTTTAGCAAAATTATAGACTTACACAGTGTTAGTGTCAGGGAGGGGCACAAACTTTTTGACTAAATGATGTAAAATGACCAATTTTACCTTTAACAAAATTCATTCTTATGTAAATAATGGCAATCCAGTAAATTGATTCAATTGCAGTAAGTACTTATGCACAAGCGGATCCT
>CAIGRP010025561.1:0-16871 GCA_903798385.1 Fraxinus cuspidata | reverse complement strand
TGAGAATTTCTACATCAAAAAATTCTATTAAACAAAGGTATTCGTACTTGGATGGCAGCTCGAGATCAACCACACGAAAATCTTATATTCCCTGAGAAGTTTTTAACTTTTCGGAATATATTTGGGGATGAATTAGTAGTAGTAGTTGTTCCTAGTTCTCAAATCCTAATTATATTTTCAACATTTGTTCATTATCACACTTATATTCCGAACTTTTAATCATATTCTAATTATCAACATTTTATTAAATAGCACAAATTGTCCCTAATGATAGTGTTCGTCCTAAAGTTCGGTTAGTTGGGTGTAAGAAGATTTATTTGTTCCTAATATTTTTCAATAAGGAAAACACATAATAATATTAAAAGTGCGACACAGTACTTGCTCCTTGTTTTATAGCACGGCAATAGAATTTTTGACATAAACATTCATTAGAGACTAAATGTGTTGATTAATGAAAGATTGCAACAAATAAATATGGGAACATATGTATGAAAATAAACAAATATTATAAATATTGTAATTAAATAATGTTGCAATAAAAGAATATATAATATCAATATTTATCCCTTCTCGGAAGGAAGCCCCAATTCAAGGACAGACATTAATGCATAAACAGGATAGCTTTTAGTAGAGGATAAGAAAAGAAAAAAAACATTGTCTGTTTTGGCTCAAACTTTACATGGTAAATCTAATTAGTAATGTGTTCTACAATTATGATGGTCTTTTTTAAGTTTGTTCTTTGTTTAGTGATACATAACCCTTGTACTTTTTTTTAAAATATATATATTAGTAGTATCCTTCTCGTAAGATAATGAATTGCCGTTGATACAAAAATAATTGGGTTCTTTAATAGCAGTGCGGACTCAATAGTTTTACAGTTATCCTTAGCCATGATTTTTCGTACTTGTTTCGAGTGTTTTGGAGTCAAATTTTGTTAAATTTTGATTGTTTTTCATAGGACAAAATCTCAACTTGAAGACACATGGATGTTCGACGGAGTGAAAGAAGAGGCTCTAAGAATGAAGGGGAAAGTACACTCGATGAAAATGGAAACTTCGCTAAGTAAAAAGCTGCCGGGATTAGAACTGGGTCCTCACTCTAGCGAGAAGAAATCAGAGGAGGAGGAATTTCTTGAAGCAGGCCCACTCGAGCCAGCTGCTCGAGCGAGGACTTGAATGTCCACTCAGTACTAGATTTTGGTAACTGTCCTTTGGGATCGTTTTGGTAACTTTATGGACGATTTTCAAGCCCTAAAATCATGTCTATATATATATATATACATATACATACAGGCTCTTGGACAGTAGAGGGGCCAAAATTTGGAAACAAAAACACCAATTATTCTCTTGATGATTTCATCGATTACGGAATTTCTTGGGTTTCAAGCAAGAAATTTCTACATCAACTACACATAAATTCTCAACAACATAGAAAATCTCAACAAATTCAAATGAGCAATTTTATGAGTAAAGTTCAAAAGCCATCGAATTGGGAGATTAGTATTCGAACTCAAACGAGCAAAATATTGCACGATCATGTTACTAGTGCAGAATATTCTGTTTGATCAAATCTATTACTTTGTCCAACGTTATTATAGTTTGATAAAACATAATAAACATGCTCCGATTCTCAGGCCAAAGCGGCCAACAAGGTCCAAGTTTATACTTGGGACAACTTTGCATTATGATAAAGAGTATAATTTACAACAAAACCTGAAAATGAGTCCTTGTCGTTTGAATATTGTTAATTTTGCATATGTATGTAAATTTTATTTTGATAAGGAAAACATAGAGTTGATGAAAAGGGAAAGGAAAACGAATGCAGTGCATAAATCTAGAGAAAATGTAACAGAAATTAAGGAAAAATTTTACAAATTTTTACAATCTTAGGAAATATGTTCGCAATATAGAAGATAGAGCTAATCATAGCAATAGCCAATATAGATTTACATTTACATGCATATTACTTGCCCCATCATAACCTTGCATATTATTTTCCACGTCGTAACCTTGTCTGTCTAGATCCTCTCAATCTAGACATGCTCAAGTTCTATTTAGAAAATACCTTATCAATTGCAGCCTTAATGAGAAAGCCGTTGTACCTGTAACATGTTCAATCCCTATCAAAGCGTTCATTCACATGTCGACTATTGTCTACATAACATAAAAGCAATCAACATTTTTTTCACCATTGACATATCACGAGATTCATCAACTATAATAGAAAATAATGACTCACCAACACCTTTGTTAATAACATTGATCGTCTCAACAACACATACACTTACTATATCCTTCCGAACATCAAGTGCAATTAATTTGAAATTTTGAGAAGCATTTTTCAATTTGATTGCATTAATATCTTTATTATGAGCAGTCAGAAATTGCAATTGTACTAGAAAATTACCTGGATTGAGAAAATCCTTACATTCATCATGACCACGAAATGAGTGCCCTTGTCGCAACTTAATTTGAACACAATCAATTGATGTATTAAGTTGGATAGCATATGCACTTCTTACTTTTTCTATCTCCTTGAAGAAAACTGATTGAATTTGTTACTCTTGATTCATTAAAACCTCACACTTCATGCGAGCTTGATTATGTGCACTAACATGAACTCCAACACAAGTATGGAGCCTTTTTTATCTTTCCAATATGTGAAACCCTCACTAACAAAAGAGTCACCTCCTTCTTGCTTTCCAAAACTTGTTTTGAAAAGATAACAATACAAACAATAAGCAACGTCTTCTTCTATACCTTAGTCCAACCAACTATCGAAATCTTTAAATCAAGAATGATTGAATCGTCTAGCTTTTACTCGAAATTGTCATTTTGGAATCTTGAGGCTGATAAGGACCCCTTAGAATATATGCTCTTCGAACTTGATCTTGGATGTTAGTATTGTAATCCAAAATTGGTATCCTAAGTCCAGGATCAATTGAAAGTTGTAAAACATCAAAATTTACTTTATTCGATCTTTCTCCATCAACATTTTCTACAATTGATTTTTTAAAAAGAATATCTTCATTTGATATCAAGAAAAAACAAGTGACACTCTCAATTAAAACCAAGTTAAGCCCAATCAGCCTATCAAGTAAAATCAAACAAAATACTCTCAATTCTATCTACCCTAAACTCTAAGTCTGGGGATTGCAATTCACAAAATTCCAGGCACAACATCCAATTCACTTTAAATCAGCAGCTTGTGACCTTAGCACAACATCCACTTAAGTTCACCTCAGGGGTGTCATCTAATTAACTTCGGGCTCCAGCAGCTTCTGAGTTCTGCTTGAAAATGAATTTTGTAAAAATCACAAAATTTATACATGATTTTAAATCAAACACAAGACTCAAGAAAAGAGTAATTGGTCATCTAACTTGTCATGATTTGGGGTTCAAATCAAATCAAAATAATAGATAAGAAAAGAGAAACGAGGGGGCTTTTGGGCTTCAACTTTCTTTTCTTCCGACTGCTGAATCGTTGATCGAATCAACTTGTAAGTGGTCACCTTCTTCTTCTAAAAAGGAATTGCTACTGTGCTGCCATTGATGGTGTAGATGGAAGGAAGGCGACGTTGGATTCACCACGTCGATGGCTTAAAGAGATGAGAGTGGGAGGCTAATGAATGGTCGTGCATTGCCTTTGTCCGTTGGTCTCGCTCTTGCAAATCAATAGATGAATAGCAGATTGGGTACTGGTGAGAGATTGAGATATATTAGATTTGTCATTTAGGTTTACTCTTGCGTTGGGCCATTGGTAGGCCAATATAAAAAATTAAATTAATTTTTTTTTTAGATTGGGCCTAAAAGTTTAATACAGGCAAAGGCCTGCACTCGACCTTAAAGGGCTCCGCCCCTGTAAACACCTAAGGTCTATTCATATGACAACGTAAGAGTAGAGCTTGGTGGAGAACCCTAGGGTTTCGTGCGCAGATGGCTGCTCATGCATGTCTTGATGTTTTTGGGCTTTGTGGAGCCTAGTTTTATTTGATTCGATTGACGACCTGACCCAAATGCGTGATTTTTTAATGGGAGATTTTCTGAGGCTTAGTCCATGGAGCATTGGCTTGAGCCGATATAAAAACGTAGTTTTGGTGATTAAGGTTGTTTTTAAGATAGAGAGAAAAACTGTACGACCGCACTTTATATTCTTATTTTCCATGATAATAGTGAAATCCTTGCAACTTTGTGGACGTAGACAAATTGGCCGAACTACATAAATATTGTTTTGTGAGTGTAATAGTTTTTTCTTTGGCGTGTATTTTCTCTATTTTTGTTTCTCATAGATTGGGAATTTCGAGTTAATTCCCTACAACTGGTATCAGAGCCTAGGGTTAGGTTGAATGGGAGCAATGGCAGAGGAAGTAGGATAGGCATATAGAATAGAAATGTTCGATGGCACAGACTTTGTGTATTGGAGGATGCATATTGAATATTATCTCTATGAGAAGAAATTGAGTATGCCTCTTTTGGGGACAAAATTTGAGACTATGAAGGCTGAGGAATGAGATCTTTTTGATAGATAGGTACTGGAAGTTATCAGGTTAACTCTGTCTAGGTCTGTCCTACACAATGTTGTAAAGGAGAAGATCACAGCAGATCTGATGAAGGCTTTGTCGGTATGTATGGAAAGCCGCCAATAAACAAAAATGTGCATTTGATGAAGAAACTGTTCAATCTGAAGATGGCGGAGAATGCATCAATAGCACAACATCTGAATGAATTTAATACTATCATAAATCAATTGTCGTATGTAGAAATTGATTTTGATGATGAGATCTATGCACTGATCGTTTGGCTTCTTTGCCAAATAATCGGGATGCAATGATGATGGCAGTAAGCAATTCTACAGGAAAGGAAAAACCGAAGTACAATGACATACGAGATATAATTCAAGCCGAGGAAATTCGCAGAAGAGACGGAGGTGAAACTTCAGAATTTGGTTCTGCTCTAAACTTTGAGACAAGAGGTAGAGGTAATGACAGAAATTCAAATCGAGACAGATCAAAATCCAGAAATTCTAATCGGAATAGAAGTAAACCTAGATCAGGCCAACAAGTAAAATGCTAAAACTGTGGAAAAACATGTCACTTTAGGAGGCAATGCAAAAGTCCTAAGAAGAAGAATGAAGATGATTCTGCTAATGTTGTAACAGAAGATATATATGATACATTACTTCTTGCAGTAGACAATCCACTTGATGAATGGGTTTTGGACTCAGGAGCTTTGTTTCATACCACTCCACACCGAACAATCATACAGAATTGTGTTGCAGACGATTTTGGTAAGGTGTATTTGCCTGATGGTACAGCCTTGGATGTTGTGGGTATGGGGAAACATCCGGATATTGTTACCTAATGGGTCTATTTGGATACTGGAAAAGGTTTGACATATTCCTGACCTAAGGAGGAAGATTTCTGTTGGATAACTTAATGATGATGGGCATGCAATACTATTTATTGGTGGTACTTGGAGGTTACAAAGGGAGCCAAAGTATTGGCTCATAGAAAGAAGACTGGTACTCTATATATGACTTCAAGTTCAAGAGACACAATTGTAGTTGCTGAAGCAAGTGATACAAGCCTATGACACCGCATACTTGGTCACATGAGTGAGAACGAGATGAAGATGCTACTGACAAGAGGAAAACTATTAGAATTGAAGTCCATTGCATTTGACATGTGTGAAAGCTACATCTTAGGACAACAGAAAAATGTGAGCTTCTTGAAAACTAGCATGGTACCGAAGGCTGAAAAATTGGAGTTAGTACACACTTATCTGTAGGGTCCTTCCCTGGTTGCACCACTTTGTGGTTCAAAGTACTACATTACTTTCATTGATAACTTAAGCAGGAACGTATGAGTTTATTTTTTGAAAAATAAATATGATGTATTTGAAAATTTTAAGAAGTGGAATGCCATGGTTGAGATAGAAACATGTTTGAAAGTAAAATGTTTGAGGTTAGATAATAGAGGAGAGTACATAAATGGAGGGTTCAGTGAGTATTGTATTGCACAGAAAATTAGGATGGAGAAGACTGGGACACCACAGAGGAATGGCGTGGTTGAGCGCACGAACAGAACTCTCAATGAGCGTGTTAGGAGTATGACGTTACATGCTAGACTACCAAAAACTTTCTGGGCTGATGCTGTTAACTCTGCAGCTTACCTAATAAACTAAGGACCATCAGTTCCCATGGAGTTCAGACTTCCTGAGGAGGTTTGGAGCGGTAAAGAGATAAAGTTTTCACATCTAAAAGTTTTTGTTGTGTTTCTTATGTTCATATTGATTCTGACACTCGTAGTAAACTTAATGCAAAGTCTAAAATATATTTTTTTATTGGCTGTGGTGATGAGAAATTTGGCTATAGGTTTTGGGATGAACAAAACAGGAAAATCACCAGAAGTAGAAATGTGATATTTATTGAACATGTTATGTACAAGGATAGGTCAACTGCAGTGTCAGATGTTATAGAGATAGATAAAAAGAAATCTGAGTTTGTTAACTTAGATGAATTGGCTGAAAATACCGTCAAGAAAAGGGGTGAAGAAGATAAGGAGAATGTAGATTCACAGGTAGATCAGATTACACCTGCAGCTGAAGTCCGTAGATCTTCCAGGACCATTTGACCTCCATATCGTTATTCACTAACTCTAAATTATCTCCTGTTGACTAATGGTGGTGAACTAAAGTGTTATGAAGAAGCCTTGCAGGATGACAATTCAAGCAAGTGGGAGTTAGCCATGAATGACGAGATGAATTCCTTGTTAGGGAATCATACATGGGAATTGACTAAATTGCCAGCAGGAAAGAAGGCTTTGCACAACAAGTGGGTGTACATAATAAAGAATGAGCATGTTGGTAGCAAGCGTTACAAGGTCAGATTAGTTGTCAAAGGGTTCCAGCAGAAGAAGGGTATTGACCACTCAGAAATATGTTCTCCAATTGTAAAGATGTTAACAATTAGACTGATAATGGGAATGGTGGCTGTAGAAAATTTACATCTTGAGTAGTTAGATGTGAACACGACATTCCTTCATGGTGACTTGAAGGAATGCATTTACATGATTCAGCTAGAAGGGTTCATTGTTCAGGGGAAAGAGGATCTGGTCTGCAAACTGAGAAAGAGCTTATATGGCCTAAAACAAGCTCCAAGACAGTGACACAAGAAATTTTGACAATTTTATGCATAGAATTGGATTCAAGAGATGTGAAGCTGATAACTTGCTATGTTAAGTTCTTTGACAATTCTTATATCATTTTACTATTGTATGTTTATGATATGCTCATTACAGGGTCTAGCATTGATGAGATTAATAATCTAAAGAAGCAATTGTCAAAATAGTCTGCAATGAAGGATTTAGGAGCTGCAAAGCAAATTCTTGGTATGAGAATCATTAGAGACAAGACTAATTGTACATTGGAGCTTTCACAGTTAGAGTATGTAAAGAAAGTTCTCAGTAGGTTCAACATGAATGAAGTTAAACCAGTGAGCACACCCTAGGACAGTCTTTTCAAACTAAGCAAAGAACAGTCACCGAAGACAGAAGAAGAAAGGGACCACATGAGCAAGGTGCCCTATGCCTCAACTATTAGCAGCTTGATGTATGCTATGGTGTGTACAAAACCAGACATTGCATATGCAGTAAGAGTTGTGAGCAGATTCATGAGTAGGTCAGGGAAGCAGCATTAGGAGACAGTCAAGTGCATTCTGAGATATGTGAGGGGTTCATTAGATACATGTCTTTGCTTCATAGGTGCAAGTTTGAAACTACAGGGTTATGTATATGCTGATTTTGCTGGTGATATTGATAGTAGAATGAGTACTACTGAGCTTGTATTTAGTTTGGGTGGTACATTTATATCATGGGCTTCAAATCTACAAAAGATTGTTATTCTGTCTACTACAGAAGTTGAGTAAGTTGCAACAACTGAAGCTGAAAGGAGATGATTTGGCTACATGGCTTATTAGATAAATTATGTAAGAAGTAGGAGATGGACATTCTACACAGTCACAGTCATAGTGCAATCTTTCTTGCTAAAAAATCGGGTTTTCATTCAAAGTCGAAGCATATACAGATAAAATATCCATTACCTTTTTGAAGATAAGCTAGTAATACTTGAGAAGATTTGTAGATCTAAGAACCCGACAGACATGTTGACTAAGTGTGTCACTATTGAGAAGCTGAAACTGTGTGCAGCTTCAGTTAGCCTTCTAGCTTTAGGACATGAGGATGAGTTGCAGGGATGAGGGATTATGGTTTTTGGAGGATTGCGAATGATGTTGGTGATTGAACTAGTCTCAAAGTGGGAGATTTGTTTGGCTTTGTGGAGCCTAGTTTTGTTTGATTCGGTTGACGACCCGAATAATGTTGCTTGGTTTTTTAATTGGAGATTTTCTGAGGCTTAATCCATGGAGCGGCCCAAGCTGGAGCTCTCATGGACAAGTCGGGGGGGGGGGGGAATATTTTTGGCCCATTTTGTTGCCCATTGTGAATCCTGTGCGTAAGATATAAAAACACAGTTTTGGTGATTAGGGTTCTTTTGGAGATTGAGAGAAAAACCATATGGCCACACTTCGTATTCTTCTTTTCCCTGATAATAATGAAATTCCTGCAACTCTGTGGAAATATGAAAATTGACCGAACCACATAAATATTGTCTTTTGCGTGTAATTGTTTTTCTTTGGCGTGTATTTTCTCTATTTTTATTTCTCACAGATTGAGAATTTCGGCTTGATTCCGTACATATGTATGGTTAATTAACTTGCTGGAAATGATATTCAAACATATTATTTAGTGACGTGAATACTTCCAATTGTTTTTAGCTTTGAGTATAATAATTGTAAGTAATATTCATTATAACATAAACCGGTACTAAGCACATTCAATTGATTACATGGGCGGAGCCACGAAAGTAACTCAGTATAGCCATTCAAGGAACGGACAACTTTGAGAGATATTCTTAAGTTCAGTGTAGCAATAAAAGGACCCGCAACATAATTATTATTCAAGCAATTGCCACAATCAGTATTTTAAACACAATTTTATAAAATTTCAAATATTATGCTTTAAAGGTATTATCCAAGGTTTACAGAAAGGATGTCAACTAACATATGCATTGCTCATTATAGCACATGGCAGCCATTTCCCGTAGAGCACCAAGTGCTTTTAAAATCAGCAACTGAAAATCGCATATTGAATTCTCAAAATCATCACTTGATAAATTAGGTAACAAGCAACAAATTTTTGGTGTGAAAGACCAGTTTCTTATAGTTCATTTCGTGAGGCACACTTCAACATGATTCTTAACTCCATAACCTTATAAATATTTTACACTCTAATAAATAACTAGGAAGATCTCACATCAATTCTGAATTAAAAAGAAAAAGAAAAAGAAAAAGAAAAAGAAAAAGAAAAAGAAAAAGAAAAAGAAAAAGAAAAAGAAAAGAAACAGTTAATTACCTAATTTATTATGTCTCCTACCAAGATTCAACAAAATGGCTAAATGCTTAATCATCCCTCATCAGCTCATGCATATTCATTCAAAATCGATTGAAATCTCTTTGCATTTCATCCATACAACATGCTATTAACCAGGTGACTGTATTCACGGGTGAAGGGCTATTGTAAATAGAGTGTGTATTGGGGTATAATTGTTGTCTTATCAATGGGTATGATTGTTGTCTTATCAAGTATTACTATAAACCAGGGCATTTATGGGAGTATTTTTGATAGAGGAATGGAATATGTGACCTTCAATTTTTTTTTTTTGATGAAAATGTTTTATCAGGCAGATAGAGAAGGTAGACACAGCTTTTGAATGGTTTATATTGTGTTCAAATCATATGGTAACAGCTAGAAATCAATTGTCTGAGGGTGCTCCATTGCAACATTATTTCATAAATACATTCCTACTTACTGGAAATAAATTGAGCAGTGATTGTAGTGAAACCCCAATCATAAAATCTCTAGAAAATGGTGTGAGGGGAATAGAACTTGATTTGTGGCCTAATTCTGCAAAAGATAATGTGCATGTTCTTCATGGAAGGTATGGTAAGAATCTATATTCTTTTATTTATGTTTATGCTTCCATTTTGCTGCAATTTATCAAGAGGCTTTATCTCATGGAAGTGAATATAAAAGACACATTTCCTTTACTAGAAAGATTCTGCATAACGTGTTTGTGAATTGCACCCTATGTGTATAAATTTCAGTATGAATTCTACTCTATTGAATCACTTGCAGAACCCTAGCAATTCCAGTGCACCTTCCCAAATGCTTGAAGTCTGTTAAAGAACATGCTTTTGTTAAATCTCCCTATTCCTTTCTTGTTTGGCAATAAATGGATTGGGCTGGGTAGTGGTCTTGGGCCGTTTACATTAGGGTAGTGTGTATTGGTAATGGTTTCTTCACTCTTGGGCTGGAAGTTGGCATCTTAATTAAAAAAAAAAAAAAATTCTGGGCCATGGGGTTGGGCCCAGAAGTTCAGTGTGGGTCTAGACCTCATTGGGCTTCGCCCCTGATTGATTCCAATACTTCTTTAAATTGGTTTTCTTGATTTGTTGTGCTTTCGCACGTAGGGTTCATTATAAGAAAAGAAAGAAATATAACGAAAATCTTACTGTCTCGTTTCACTATCTTTTATTGTCTCCAGGTAATCCATCTGAGGTGGATGTTAGCAGTCGCGGAGTAAGGATATTTTTTTTTTTTGGGTGGACAAAAATTATACAGCAAAAATAAATTTTAATAATATAAGTATAATAGTTCCCGACGTATTTTCATATTTTAAAAAGGTCATATAATTATACCATTATCAATTTTGTTAAATATAATTTTCTCAACTTTATTTTATTACTAAATCCTTTCAAGAAACTGCTAATTAAAACTTTTCTAGAAGTGCTTAGAGATTGCACACATACTAGAGATGAAAATTGAATTCCCAATTTCCTTAATCATCGGTCTCTGAGTGCTAAACTTTCTTCGAACAAATAGTTAGATAAATGAACCAAATGCACGCAGATTAAAAATGCAATGAGGAAGTTCTAGATCTTAAAATTATTTCAATATTTAGTTTTGTATTTTTTAATTGACGGAAAAATTATAACTTTAGGCGAGAGGTTTACCTTACATGGAGCCAACAAGTCTTATCTGATAAAAAAACATCCTATTTTAAGATAGCCCAACGATAGCAACCTTTAACTTTTTAGGATTAATAAGAGTGTATTTGTTGCTCCACAATTATTTGCAGCTGAAGCTAAATAAATATATTCACAAAATCTTAATCTCCCCTATGATCCCTATATTTATTCAAGGAAAAAAAATGCAGACACACAATAAACATCTAATATTTTACTACTAGAATTGAAGCACACAAACCCAAATTCCCAGCCACAAATAACAATAGAATCAATGTTAAGAAGTACAGATACATTAAAAAGGAAGAACTTTTTAATTTTTTTTTCAATTAAAAAAAATTCATATTTTTTGGTGGTCCACTAGAGTTTAGAATCCTATACCACTTCGTACGAATTAAACAAAAGCAATATGCATTAACAGTTACTAGGAGAAGTATGAAAATTCGATCGACTCAAATTAAATTTATTATAGAACTAACCCATAATAAAAACTTGTAGGTCAGTTATTTCATGTGATCTGTCATGTCTATTGTCTACAACGATATATCCTAGAAAAACAAATATGTCGAGAGAAGACATTATATTGTAGCATTTTAGCATCTTTGCAGGTTAATAGAGAAAATAATATATTCACATGATCACGTGCTTCAAAAATGGAGCAAAACATGGGTGAAATTCATAGGATTTAATTAAGTTAAACCTTAGCAAAACACATTATTTACCTTAATTAAATCTTAATGCTTGCCACCTGTGATTCTTCCTATATATCTTTGTGCTAGTTAAGGAAATTCTTTTTATTAGTTCTTTAGGTTTAATTATAAAACAAGTTACTAATTCTTTATTCTTTCTTGAGCCTCACATGCCTTTAAGGTAGGGTGCGGGAGGATATGTATACATACACTGCCCAACTGATAAATGTCAATTGAAAACAGGAGAATTACTTCACTACACGAGTATCATTAGGAGATTGATACATCTAAAATTTACATTTATTCGGTATGTTTGATATGCTATATAATTAACAAACATATCATATGCCGCTCTTATGTATTTTGATCATCTAAACTAATCTAGTACGATAAATATGTGGAATTTTACATTTTGAACTATGTTTCACTTGGTAGATTAAAGAAAGGTGAAATATAGACTTTCAACAATATTTGAACGAAAAGACTGTACTTTTCTATCCGTATCTAACATAGATACATTATGATTTAAGTTTTCAAATTCAACAAAATTGCTTTGTGAAAGCAGTTCTCTTTTCAGAATCATTTTTTCTTAGTTTAATGGGTGGTGAAATGTTTATTTTCCTTGATATTGATTTGTCTGATTTCCAGATGTCTTCTAGTTTTTTCCATAATAGTTTTATTGTTTAAATAGTATACATTCTTTCTTTTAGAGTTATTGGCAACTCCATAAATAAGTTTGTCCCTTACTAAATTAATAGAATGAAAAATGATATAAATTTCTCATATTTCATTCATTGTTTCTGTCCATTGATATTAAGTCTGTCATTTATGTTACACAAAATAAACAATACTGAAATTAGAGACACGAAAAATCAAACAAAACCAGAATTAGTGATAAAAAAAATAAAAAATACAAAGCTATCTTGGAACTCCATATTACTAAATAGTGGAAGGTATAACAAACAGTTAGATATGGCAAAACCAGAAAACAAATCAAAGAAACAAACAATAGTAGCTATTTGCGAGCTAAGTTGTGATTTTCTTTACTTCAACTTTCAAAGAGAAACCTTGGTAAACTGCATTAAACCAAAACAATAGACTCTTCCATAGTTTTTCTCTTTGAATTTTACTTGAGGGAACAAATAATTAAACAACAGAGAAAAGACAAATCCATGTATATTGACATCATGATACAACACATCAAATTTTTTCCTCTCTCATAATAATCGAATTAATCAAACATCGCAACATATTATCTTAGGCAATGATGCTTCATTATGGACAAAATGAAAAAGAAAATCTTTACACCAAGTTGAGGTAGTGACACCATTGAATAATCAATAAACATCTATGGAAAAAGTTTCTTTATTTTTCTCTAAATACAATAATTGACAGCTCCTAATAATGCAGAAAACTCCAAATTTTATTCCTTTAAGCTTATCTTCTTAGCTGCAAAGCCAGCTAACTGTTATGCATGTTCTGTATTTCACTTGCAATCAGCCCACATGGATCTTCAATTTCTTATATAAAAAATTAAACACGTCGCATTTTTTCCTATAAATACGCTCAACCAGCTTCACACATCACAACCCAAAACAAATTCTCCTATTTACATTGTGTGTGTGTTAACCCCAACCCCCCTCAGAAATGGCTTCCAAAGTTGTTGCTTCAACTGCACTTCTCCTTCTCTTCAATGTTCTCTTCTTCACAATGGTCAACTCAACAACGTCCGTTCCGTGCCCTCCACCACCAGCCACCCCAAACGGTGGCCACGGCCACAAACCCCACCCACCATCAAAGGGAAAGTGCCCTAAAGATACTCTAAAGTTAGGAGTGTGTGCCAACTTGCTAAATGGCTTGGTGAACGTAGTTGTTGGAACCCCTCCAAAAACTCCATGCTGCTCCCTTATCCAAGGTCTTGCCGATCTCGAGGCTGCAGTTTGCCTTTGCACTGCCATTAAAGCTAAGGTTTTGGGCATTAACCTTAATGTACCAGTTTCCCTCAGCTTGTTGCTTAACTACTGTGGGAAGAATGTCCCATCTGGTTTCCAGTGCGCATAAACCAACACCAATTTCCTTCCATTTCGAGGATTTTCAAGTCGTTCTATATATTTCTATCTGTGTTTTTCCATATTTCTTGATGAGATTTCTTAAGGGTATTATTTGAGATATTGTTGATGGCAGTCAGTACTATGGTGTTTGGGTATTCCATTAATTAAACACAAGGTTTAATAAATTCTGATATTATATCCTCTTTCTTTTAGCAATAATCTTAATTACGTTCTATAATCAGTTGAGCGATTTCACGGTTCATATACTTTTAGAACTAGCATGAATGACGGAGTTTTATGTATCAAATTAACTAATACTAGGGTGACAAGGACCAAATGACCTAAAAGAATGACATAGTTGTAGTCTTATTTCAACCTATGCATCTTGATTATTGTTTTTCATTATGCATCAAGTGGAACGTAATAGGCTTGGGAATGGTAATAAGAAAATCGTCATCCATTGCCTTGTAAACAAATATCTATCCTCACCCCAGTAAATATTTCAATTCTTGTATCTTCGATCAAGTTTTGTCCCACTAGATTTTCTTGACAAGATTTTAACGAGGCAACAGTTTATTACTCTTCATATTTGTATTTTTTGTTGTTGGCATTTTTGTCCTATCGAATTTTTGCCAAATAATGTACCGAGAAGATATTTTGTAATGTATCATTTAAAGGGAAGTGTTGTAAAAGTTATTAGTGAATAAAAATTGTATCCATGCAGCCCTAGAAATTATTACTATATGTATCCTTAATCTTTCCCTATAAATATAGGGCGTTGATTCTCATAATAATAGACACAAGTTTATTGACTTTTATTCTCTTTTCTAGTTTTTTCTCTTTTCATAACATTCTCTAAAATTTTCCAAATTATTGGTGTTTTTCGGGCTCAATTTCACTTTGTCTTTCTCTACTAAACAATCAATCCAAACGGCTCCAACCTATTACCAATATATTCACTTCGATTTCTCCTCAATCTCACTCACAAAGGATAAGATAATGGTAATGATTTGTAAGCCACAAATGCACAAAAAACAATGGAAGAAACACGAGATGCAGGTCAAAACACAAAGAAAGTCATGGAATTTTTTTCCCTCCAAGTAGACTGCCGATTTTTCTCCTGACACACAAATCACACACAAAACGGCTAGGACAAAGACGCCATATATATAGGCTATGTTAGGCTAGTTGGACCAATAAAATAGGTTAAATGGGCCAAAATTCAAAACCATCTAAGAGGTAATATATATGGAGTATGAGCAACATTAATTATTTAAGTTACTTCCAACGGCCCACGTTATTTTCGGGTTGAACTTTTAGATTTGATAGTTGGAAACAATTATTCATTAAGTAACAAAACCCAACAAATTCAAATTTTGAATCAACGAATTTTGAAGTGTTAATCATTTTAGTTAGATATCGCTAATCACTTTGTCTAGTTGATTGAAGATCAACCATGCATGGTTTTGTATCCATTTACAATGATCAAGCTGCACAATTTTTATACAAACATCGAGAATTTAATGAGGTTAATCAATTTCCTTCTTGCAAAAATTTCTGATCCCTGTTTAACAGTAGAACAATTGATGAGAGTGCATGGGATGGACTGGTCCTTCCAAGTTTGCACTTAGATTTTGTACTCGGCTTGTAGAAGAGCCAAAAATTTGGCCACATTCAAAATTATGGATGTCCTTCGTGTGTAAGAGAAAATTATCACTGACCCAAATAAATTAATGAACTTTGAAGCAGTGTTTGTGCGGAGAAAATGTAACATGAGTCGACCCTTGACCTAAATTCAACCCACGAGTAAACCAATTTCGACTTTTCATTATGTGGCAAACACGGTAGATAAAGTGAAAAAACATAAAAACAATCATCACTCTTTCAAAAGATAATAAAAAGGGCATTTTATCATTTTCTATAAGCGATTCAACCAAATTATTTTTATTTATCATGTGAAGTAATAAAGTTATTAAACTCTTCAACTTTAATATTACATGTTATGTAGAAAGAGGTAGATTTGAGTAAGGAATCTTGGTCTAAAATAAAGTAGTGATATGAATTGAAGGTTCTTTTTCTTCCATTTGCACGTGAATAACATTGCTTTCAACAAATTCTTGGACTCACGGCCTGTACTGTTCTGCATTGAATATTGCCATAGAGATTCTTCCGAATCCTCATGGCGAACGAATGGAGTTCTTGCAAGCAACTTGACATGTGTAATTCAACCACATCCAATTTTTTCTTTTTATTTTTTTTTTCTTTTATCATTGTATATTAGCGTCAAATAGACTTTGAGAACTTTTTCAATTTTTTAAAAAAATACAGTTTCTGGACAATTCAATTGACATATAAGCATTTGATGATTTCTGAATATTACTTGTGGAAAAGGTTGATCATAATAGTTTAAGCTTTTAAATGACGTGATTTATCATGGTAATTTTTGGATTTTTTGTTGGTTTTGATACATTAAGAGACACTACATACAGAATTTTGTTAGCAATTTTCCACGATTTTCTTGTCTTTTTAAGTTTTTTATAGAATTAGTTATTGCTTATTCCTGTCAATGAAATGTGGTGATCGCGGATTTGTTCTACTGCAGTTTCTCCTTAATCTATACACATAAAATTCTTCTTTTTTTCTTGAAGAAACCGAAGAAATTAATCCTCACAAGTTACTAATATCTCTTGTGTAGTTATCAAACTTGTCATTTCGTACAATAGAATACTTTTCCACCGAGTTAATAATGAAGCAGGCAAGGCATTTTTTATTTTATTTTCATTTTTACATTTTGTTGGTTTGGATAATTATCAGGGTATAAAACATTCATCATGCTGCATGTGTATTGTTATTATCATGCATCAAGGATTCCGAAAATTTAAATAACCGTAATATTATTTAGAGATCAAGAGAGAAGCTTATGATTATTGCTTCTTGATAACAATATATTGATATAAAATGAATAGAGGATACATTTTGGATAAGTAAAATA
>CAIGRP010025548.1:0-23310 GCA_903798385.1 Fraxinus cuspidata | reverse complement strand
TCTGTGGGAAGCGCTACCAGAAGCCATGGTTAACACATGTTCATGACATTTTTCGGCAAGCTCATCCGCTCCCAATCAGTCCCTAACCGGAGACCATCCAGGTCCTTAGGAGATATCATCAGGAAAACCACCACATCCATCAGCAGCAATTGTTCCTGGAGCGTTTGAGGAACTCCACCAACAAGTGGCCACGTTAACTCAGCTACTACAACAAAGCAGTACACCCCCATCACCATCTCCACAAAGTGGTCTTATGGCAGATGATCGAGCTCTAGGCCCCAGCCATGGTGATGCCAGAACCTCAGACGTACCACACATGCCCTTGGGTTCTAGATCAATCACTATGGATTCTGTTGATCTTGCATAGATCATCCAAGAAAAAATCACGGTCGGAATGCTTCAAAAGTCCTAGGCAGCGTCAGGATTCACCCTTAACACGCCTTTCACCCTGAAAGTCTTATCGTACCCTGACCCCATCAACCATCTCAACATAGACACGGATATCATGAACTTGTAGGTCGCACCCAATGCTGTAAAGTGCAAAGCTTTTCCTCAAACACTTACCAACGCGGCCAGAGATTGGTTCTCCACATTGGAGCCCAATTCCATATCTTTCTTTTCAGACTTGGTTAACAAATTCTCCACATTTTTTGCGAGTAGTAAGCACATCAGGAAGACATCCGCGTTGCTCATGCAGATGCGTCAATGACCCAATGAAACACTTCACAATTTCATGACAAGATTTAATAAGGAAAGACTTCTGATCCCTGATTTACATATCACAGCCACTGTCTCTACTCTGATATATGTCGTAAGGTGTGAGACATTTAAGATGTCTCTCCACAAAAGTTAATAATCGACCTACTTACCCGAGTTGAGAAATACATCAACATGGAGGAGTCTATATTCCCAAGGAGAGATGATCCGCCATTGATGAAGCCCAATCTTAAGAGGCCCCATGAGTCTAACCAACGTCCGGATCCGTTTCGGAGCAATCCAAGACAAGACCCCCCTCTAACATCCTTGAATCGTTTGAACACTACAAGGTCTAACATTTTGATGGAGATCAAAGACCTTAAAGAGTTGAAGTGGCCTCCTAGACTATGGGCTCTTCTCGAAGCCCGTGACAAAAGTAAGTACTGCGATTTTCATCGAGATCATGTGCATACGACCAAAGGATACTTCTCCATCAAGCGGGAAATTAAGGCTCTCATCAAGAGGAATTTTCTGCGCACGTACGTTAGTCAAGACAAACGTCAGTGAAACAACCAGAGTAAGGGAAAGATGCCTGAAGATAGGGAGAAAAGCAACCAACCCAGGTACTATCAATATCATTGTCGGAGGGACGGCCTCGGGAGGAGATTCTAACAGTGAGCGTAAGCAATACGCTAGGCAATACCCCTCGATCTCGAGCATGGAACTTAGTAATTAGAAGACATCACTTTCAGATCAAATGACTTAGAATGCGTGTCTTTTCCTTATGACGACGTCTTGGTTATATCGGTGATCATTGCTAATTTTGAGGTAAGGNAAGCAATACGCTAGGCAATACCCCTCGATCTCGAGCATGGAACTTAGTAATTAGAAGACATCACTTTCAGATCAAATGACTTAGAATGCGTGTCTTTTCCTTATGACGACGTCTTGGTTATATCGGTGATCATTGCTAATTTTGAGGTAAGGAGAATTCTGGTGGATAATGGAAGCGCAGCTAACATACGGTCACATGAGGCTTTCATTCAGATGGGTATTTCAGCTGAGTGGCTCAAGCCGGTCAAAACCCCCTTGAGGGGTTTGGAGGCGATGTCGTTATTCCAGATGGTATTGTCAGATGACATCTCACCTTGGGATCAAAAGGGAGGCAGGTAACGTAGATCACAACTTTTCAAGTAGTTCGAGCTCCTATGGCCTACAACGCTATCTGGGAAGGCCCTTGCTGAACAGGATCAAGGTAATTATCTCAACTTTTCACCTGGCAGTGAAATTTTACTACTAGTAATGGGGTCGGGGTAGTTTGAGAAGCCAATCCATAGCTAGGCAGTGCTATGTGACCAATTTTCGAGAGATCAAGGCTGACATCATGCAACTTTCCAAGGTTGAGCTAGACCTCGAACATCGCGAGAGGCTTGCCCCAGTAGAAGAGATGAACGAGGTTGAGCTCGACCTCGGTAGAAAAGTTACCATTGGTCGAGATCTTGATGCTATAACCACGGCCCAGCTTTTCAGCTGTCTGTCCTGCAACATCGATGTATTTGCTTGGAATGTCGAAGCTATGCCCAAAATAGACCCCGAAGTTGCAGTGCACAGACTCAACTTAAACTCACTGCAAGACCTGTGAAGAAAATGAGGAGATAGTTTGTGCCAGAATGACGAGAGGTCATACGGGAAGAAATTTCTAGGTTCATTAACGCAAAATTTATCTAGGAAGTCCAGTATCCTGATTGGTTTGCCTAAGTCGTTCTTGTTAAGAAATCCAATGGGAAGTGGCGAGTATGCACCAACTTCACAAAGCATGCCCTAAGAATAGTTATCCCATACCTAGAATCGATAATCTGGTGGATAGCACCTCAGGTCATAAATTTTACAGCTTTCTGGATGCATTCTCTGGGTATCATCAAATTCTTATAGCAGAAGAGGATCAAGAGAAGAACTCATTTATGGCTGAGTCAGCCATTTACTGCTATAGGGTCATGCTATTTAGGTTGAAGATGCAAGAGCTACATATCAAAGAATTATCAATAAGGACTTTTCCAACTTGATAGAGAAGAACATAGAGGCATATGTGGACGAAATGGTCATTAAAAGCAAGTGAATGGATGGTCATATCTCCGACCTTGAAGAGGTCTTCGCTATACTATGAATGTACAAGATGAAGCTGAATCCTATGAAGTGTGCATTGGGAGTGGCTTCCTGCAAGTTCCTAGGATTCATGATCACACATAGGGGAATAGAGGCCAATCCTGACAAGATCCAAGCCCTAATATCAATGGTATCCCCGTATTGCAAGAAGGACATACAGAAATTAAGAGGTCGGGTTGTAGCTTTAAATAGGTTTGTATCCTGAGTAGCAGACAGGTGCTTTCTCTTTTTCAAAGTCTTAAGGGGCAATCAGAGCTTCGATTTTAATGAGAAATATAATTTAGCCATTCAAGAGTTGAATCAAACACTGTCAACACCCCCGGTCCTTACCAAGCCAAAACTTGGTGATACATTGTTATTATACTTGGCCGTCTTTGAGAACGTTGTAAGTGAGGTTTTGGTGAAGGAAGTGGAAAAGGTCCAGTAACCTATTTACTATGTGAGTAAGTTACATCTCGACGCAGAAACTCAGTATACATTGGCCGAACAACTTGCACTCGCCTTTGTTATAATTTTCAAGAAGCTACGTCAATATTTTCAATCTCATACGAGGAAATGAGCTTATACTGTTTGAAGGTGCATGACCTTCGATGACAATTTAGAAGCTGCGAGATCATCAAAATTGCTAGAGTGACAATGCGAAAGTCAACGTACTATCTAAACTTATGTTTATGGGGATAGATGGACTGGACAGAATGGTGTACATCAAGATGGTAACAGAGCCTAGCATAAATAATAAGCCAACCATCATAGACATTGATCATGAGCCTTCTTGGGTGGATCCAATATTGGATTACTTGGAAATGGGAACCTACCATCTAACCTCGAGAAGTAATGAGCAATAAGACTAGAGCATCAAGGTACTGCATTATTGGAGGAGTTTATTTCCCAGGAGTTTTACACTACCCTACCTCAGATGTCTCAAACCTTCTGAGTCCCTCTAGACCCTAGCAGAGATTCACGAAGGTATACGTGGAAATTATCAAAGATCTCGTGCGCTCGCCTACAAGTTCATAAGATATGGATATTACTGGCCTAGCATGAAGAATAAGGCATCAAACTATGTAAGAGATGTGACAAGTGCCAGAGGTTCGGCAATTTGATACATACTCATGTTGAAGAACTAACTTCCATCCCATATGCTGCCCATTCGAACAATGAGGAGTGGACATCCTTGGTCCATTTCCTTTGGTAAGAGGTCAACTGAAATTTTTTGCTATAGCGGTAGAGAACTTCACTAAGTAGGTAGAAGCTGAGCCCTTGACAATCATCTCAGAACCCAAGCTCAGATCATTCGTGTGGAAGTGCATTGTGTGTAAGTTCGGGATACCGAAGGTGCTGATAACAGACAACGGAAGACAATTTGATAATTCGCAATTCAAAGACTTTTGTACCAACCTCAGGATTGACCGTTGCCTGACTTCGGCCTCACACCCTCAGAGTAACGGTCTCACAGAAGTAACTAACCGAATCATATTGCAAGACCTTCGAACAAGGATTGGTGATACCAAGGGAATTTGGCCCAAAGAGCTGCCCGCCATAATTTGGACATACAAGACTTCTCATAAGATAGCAACTGGTGAGACCCATTTCATGCTAGCTTTTGGTGTGGAGGCCATGATACCAATTGAAGTCGGCCTCCCAACACAGAGGATGATCGAGCCCCATGTTGAGGGACAAACTGCTGAACACCTTGATCTGTTTGAGAAGGTACGAGAAGAAGCCTCGCTGAAGGCCGCAAGTTATCAAAACAAAATAGCAAAGCACTTCAATACCAAGGTCAAGACAAGAAGGCTCAGAGTTGGTGATTAGGTCCTTAGGAGAGTAGTAGCTGCCGGGCATCATCCAGGGAAACTAGGACCGGTGTGGGAAGAGCCTATCGAAATTATATGGAAAGTAAGATGTGGTTCATATAGCTTAAAGGATACCTTGGGAAGACCACTCCCAAGACCATGGAGTGCTGACAACTTAAAAATTTATTACAAGTAGCTGGTTATGCAACCAGGTACCTAGGGAGTTTGGTCTCCTATTCGTACTTAGGTAGTTTATATTTCTTCTTACATTTTTATTTTTCGGTTCTAGTTCGAGCTTGCATGCCGTTAAGCATTTACTTTTTCAATTATGGCCTATATGCTCTGAACTCTTTCGTTATTTAAAATTCATTTCGACAATAAGAACTTATCACAAACACATCGAATTAGCATAAGATCGTGCTCTGCGCATGCAGCTAAAATATCAAATTAGCGTAAGGTCGTGCTCCGTGAATGCAGCTAAAATATTAAATTAGCGTAAGGTCATGCTCCGCGCATGCAGCTAAAATATTAAATTGGCGTAAGGTCATGCTTCGCGCATGCAGCTAACACACTAAACCAGTTTTAGGTTGTGCACCATGTAGGCAGCTGGTACAGCAAATCTGTATAAGGCCGTGCCTCGACCTCATCAGGCCCTATATTCCTCAAAATCAAATATTAATGAGGTCGAGAACGGGGTTAGACAAGTGACAAGCTCGAGGTCATCATGCAAAAGATGCTCGAGCTTATTAGCCATAACTTAGCCATGTGACAAGCCCAAGGTCGTCATGCATCTGATGCTCGAGCTTATTGGCCATAAATTGGTCAAGTGACAAGCTCGAGGTCATCATGCATAAGATGCTCGAGCTTATTAGCCATAAATTGGCCAAGTGACAAGCCCAAGGTCGTCATGCATCCGATGTTTGAGCTTATTGGCCATAAATTAGCCAAGTCACAAGCTCGAGGTCATCATGCATCCGATGATCGAGCTTATTGGCCAAAAATTGGCCAAGTTACAAGTTCAAGGTCATCATGCATAAGATGCTCGAGCTTATTAGCCATAATTTGGACAATTGACAAGCTCGAGGTCATCATGCAAAAGATGCTCGAGCTCATTAGCCATAAATTGGACAAGTGATAAGCCTAATGTTGTCATGCATCCGATGCTCGAGCTTATTGGCCAAGTTACAAGCTCGAGGTCATCATGTATAATATGCTTGAGCTTATTAGCCATAAATTGGCCAAGTGACAAGCTCGAGGTCATAATGCATAAGATGCTCGAGCTTATTGGCCATAAATTGGCCAAGTGACAAGCTCGAGCTCATCATGCATAAGATGCTCGAGCTTATTAGCCATAAATTGGCCAAGTGACAAGCTCGAGGTCATCATGCATAAGATGCTCGAGCTTATTGGCCATAAATTAGCCCAAGTCACAAGCTCGAAGTACAATTGTATTCAAAACTAAATCTACACGTCAATCAGTTCCTATGGTCGCTATACATACAATAAACGAACGTAATTAATAACACGCGAAATATTGAGCTTTCATTACATTCAAAAATAATAAAATTCAAAACAGGCGATGTACTTGACAAATTTTCTAAAAAAAATAAAAACATAAAACAACGAGCAGAAGTTTAATCAAGATCGATCGCATCAATAGGATCCTCCTGATCAGGAGTCTCGGCCTCCTTCCCATCGTCGTTGCATTCGGCCTCAGAGGTCGATAGCTCGAGCTCGTTCGCTAGCTCGTTGACTGATTTTAGCTCCTCAAACACTAGCTTTAGGTCCTCGAAAAGCTTGTACCTCAAAAAGGAGCGAGCCAGCCTTAGCCTGCATTGATAGGAGCCCGAACTATATTGCCCAAGTAGCGTCTTATATTTTTTTGATTTTTTGAAGTCGTCAACCGCCTGAGCTCGAGCCCTTACCAGCCGTTCCTCGAATTCCTTTTTGGTGTACATGATCTCGAGCTTAGCTTCCTCAGCCTCGTCCTTGGCTGTCCCTATTTGGTCTCAAACTTTCCTCGTTTCAATTCTAGCTAGGTCGTGCTCAACCTCGAGCTCTCGAATGCATTTGCCCTTCTCTTCATTTTGCGATTTGAGGTCGGCCATCTTGCTCAAGGAACTCAGGCTCTTCATGGCTAAACCCTGAGCCACACTCAAGGCCTGAAAGTTTATATCATATTAAACGCTATGAAAAATTGCAAGTCATTAACTCAAAGTCAAGTACACACCTTCAACGTAATGAGCTCGAGTTCCCTTATCCGTCACCAGGGTCGACCTCATCCTGGTACTTGCTCACCAGGGTCAGGATCAGTGGGCACCAAGTATGATCTTTCAGCATTGACTGAGGGAGGAGTGCGTCATTCTCCAGGTCTACAACCTCTGGAATACCTCGGGGAGTAGAAGCCTAACCTGAAGGACGAGGTAAAGGTTGAGAATGAGGTGTTGGGCTCTTGGATGTTTGCCCGAGCTCACTTGGGACCTTGCTCGATGACGATTCTCTAGCTCTTTTCTTTCTCTTTGAAGGGGCGGGCACTTTGGGCCTCGAGCCCTTGGCCTTCTGGTGAACATTACCCAGAAGTGCTGATAGGGTGAAAGACATTTTCAAATCTGAAAAAAAACACAAGGCATTAGCTCGATCTTAGTTCGGGAAATTTAATAGAAACAGTATGAGTTCAGGCTCGTACCCTCGATTTCCTTCACGTTGGCGAGATCGAGGGTGTCGTCCTCTAGTAAATAATCAACTCTAGCTGTAAAAGGGTCGTGATTCACTAGCCTCAACCTATCCCTCTCCAAAGCCTCGAAGTATGCCTGACCCTTGTTAAACATATCCTTATCAGGGATCTCCCACACCAGGGCTGAATGGGTGGTCGGGATCTTGAGGTTTAACAAAAAAAAAAGTTTTTTTCCAACCCCGGAGAGAGCTCGGTGTATCCGGTGTCCTAAACCCCCTATTGGTCGATAGATACACGAAGCAGTTGTGCCCTCAGGGAAAATTTTAAATCAAAAACCATCCTTAAAAGGTCGACCTTAGGCTCCACATCGTGAAATTTACATAAAATAAAAAAAATAAACTAAGAGCCTCCACCCGTTCGGGGCCAATTGACTCGGATATATAAGAATGGGCCAACTAAACTCAGCCTTGAGGACACCCCTAAAGAAAGTCATCTCTCCCTCTGGAGCAACTAACACTGTCTCATTGGGCTCGAGGGTCCTAACGTTACACAATGGTATTACCTCGAATCTCTGGCAACCTTTATGACCACATGTTCTTTATGCTAGATCGGACCCATGGGTTATGTAAAGGTTGTCTCGACTTCAGGGTGCGTGGCAATAGGTATGGCCATGAGAATTATGGACATACCTTGTGCCTCAGGGCTCCTGGTATTCGAGCTCCTAGAGGACTAACTACTGCTATTACTCGACCCCTCACAGCTACTACTTGACATTACTACTTAAAATAAATAAACTTAAGAGCTCGAACACTTACCTCTTAAAGTGGTCACTCACAAAATCATCTTAGCCCCAAACTCGAACTGCTTTTACTGAGAGTTGAGAGTGAAAAAATCAAAAATGGGAAGTGAAAATGGGGTATTTATAGGGGTCAAAAGAAGGTCAAAGGTCATGCAATCCGGCCCTTGGATTATGCCACATGTAAACCATCTAAGGTCGATCTTTTCTTGTCCAACACACATCATCCACATGTCAAGCTCCAAGCTGTCACCAACGAACAGCCCATTAAGTTCAATCTTAGGCTTTTCACTTCATCGCATCTCACATTGCAGCTCGAGTACGCAATTTTTAGCTGTGACCTAGATGTATGGTGGCATGTGACGAGTATAAATGTATTAAAGCCTGAGCTCGAGCATTACCCCCGAACTTAACCTCATCAAATATCCCAAATTCAAGGTCGGGATGGTCTATGAGGTCGGGGTTGGACTAAGAGGTCGAGCTATTCATGCCTTCTAATCAATCTCACACCTTCTACAAACAACAATTCTATTTTGACCATAATTCCCTTACTTTTCCTATTTGAGTACAAACTCCCCAACTATTACAAATTCGACTCTAACTCAAATTGTGCACTTCTAACATAACACAGACACCTAGACTAACTAGGATAAGGATTGCATGAAGTTGAATCCTCTTAGGACTCTGCCTCCAACATCTATAAATACATATTCAACCTCATTATTCAGGTAAGTTTTTCAGTAATATTCCAGCATACAGTCTTTTACACAATTCCTCTTTCTGACTTAAGTATCGAAAGGAAAACAAGGACACACTTCGGCACCTTTGTTTCAGGTATTGAAGATCATATCGTGCGAAGTTCAATCATCCAGTTCGAGTTCATTCAGGTACAAGTTTTTGGTAGCATCAACTTCTATCATTTTATATAATTCGAGAGTACAGTGAACCTTTAGTGGAATAAGCCTATATTGACAATCGGTCTTACTAATATTTTCTTCTCCGTTAGATTTTGTATAGATTGGTTATAAGGCCCCAAGCTTCATTGATGATGTTAGAATATGGGTGTGATCCAAATTCTTGGTTGAAAATAATTGAGAGTCCTAACTAAAGTGCGCATTGAAAAGAATTTTATTTGGAATGGTTTTGAAATTCTATTTAAGTTTATTTGGCGAATTTTAATTGAAATTCCACTTGGAAGCCCATTGGGATTAGGAATTTGTGTTTTGATTTGAAGAGGACTTTGGGATGAAGAAAATCAATTTGTTGAAGTAAAGGACCTAAGAGTGAGCGTCATGGCGCCAGAAGAAAAGTGTTCGTGGTGCCGCGACATCGCCTGTTCTACCTCCCTGCACTGTTTTCATCTCCTACTCTGTTTTGGACTCCGTTTCTTACATTTTACTTCAGTTACAACTATACTTTGAGGGTTTAAATGTCCCCTATTGTTACTTGTATATATTTGACTCTTCTCTACAATTTAGTTAAATGTTTGTTTTTCCTATAAGAAGTTAGAATATTATAAACACATAATTTTTGTATTATTTCTCCATATTGTAATAAAATCTCAATTCTCTGCAAAATTACATTGTTCTTGTGTTCTTGTAATCTTTACTTCATATTGTGGTTCAATATCTTATTTTCTATCAACAAACTGGTATCACAGTATTCTAGTTCATAACAATTGGTATTAGTGGTGGCAATGGATCGAGCCAAACTGGCTCAGCTCACGAGCCAAGCCGAGTCGAGCCCATGAGTTCGTGTTTTTTCCTCTTTTTTTTTTTCATTTTTTAATTTTTTTTACTTTTTTCATAAGATTTTTATGATGACAATAATGAAGTATAATATTCTGTTATTAGATCGCAATAAAAGATTCTCTTTGTAGCAGTTAAAGATCCAGCAATACTCGCTCAGATGGATTTGGACGATGTGTTGTAGGGATTTAACAAGATGCCCACAACGTTGACTATGAATGAGAAACAACAGAGGGATCGAAAGACCCTATCTCAACTACATCTTTATCCTTCAAATAATATTTTTCGGGGCATTTTGAAGGATAAGTTGGCTGTTGTATTATGGTTAAACTTGAAACAATTATGCACAACGAATAGTCTTACCAGCAAATTGCATATGAAGCAACGTCTATATTCTCATCATATGACAGAATGTACATCTCTTGAGGATCACCTAACTGCTTTTAAGGAAATTATCGCTGGAGACCTTGGAGGTCAAATATGATGAATAAGACTTGGGATTGGTTTTGTTGTATTCATTACCCACCTCATACATGTCTTTTAAAGACACGATACTAAAATAGTCATTATGCTCTCACCATTGAAGAAGTCTACGATACTCTATATTCAAAGAAGACGAAGTATCTTGTAGCATTTGAGAATTATGGAGATGGTCTCATTGTTCATTATAGTCATTCGAGAGATAAGTCAAAATCTAACTTCAATTTTGTAATTATTACAAGAAAAGGAATACTTGGTAAATGATTGTTATAAGTTGCAGAACAAATCAACAATCAAAAACTTCAGGAAAAGCAAGTATTATAGAAAATTCTAGCAGTAATAGAGAGCTTCTACTTATGTCTGACTACAACTCCAAACTTGATAATGTTTGAATTTTGGATACAACTTGCATTTTTCATATGTCACCAAATCGGGAATTACTTTCAACATGCGAAGAAATTTCAAAAGGTGTTGTGATGATTGGTAATAACAGACCATGTCAGATAGCTAGTATTGGTCAGATCAGAATAGAGATGTTTGATGGGACTGTTAGACACGTTTCAGATCTAAAAGAAAATCTCATCTCCTTAAATACTCTTGATTCAAAAGGATACATATACATTGTTGAAAGTGGAGTTTTGAAAGTTATTAAATGAGCCATGTGTTGTACTAATGGGATATAGAAAATCCATTTATATATATCTTGCAGGATGATACAGAATTTTCGAATAATCAGCATATTTTAAGAACTCGTGTAGATTTATAGTTGGCTTCTGTATAGTTGGAGTCTAATTTAGGGTCTTCGTTTAAGAATATAGCTCAGTTGAATTTTGAAAATATGTAGTGGTAGCAAACAAGCCGAGCGGCTCGTCAACTCGACTGCTTGACTCGTACACGACTCGAGGTCGTCAAATGACGAGCCCGAGCACGAGCAAAGTAGGCTGACTCACAGGCGAGCGGCTGGTGGGCGAGCCAACGAGCTCATCCACGAGTCGAGTCCACAAGACAGGCTCGTGAGCTCGTTCAAGGCGGAGGGTTTATCTTTTTTTAAAAACAAAAGGTTTATCTTTTCAAAAAAAATGACGAGCTTGGCTCGTCTCGTGTACATACATGCCGAGTCTAGCCACCTCTAAAGATATGGGTAATTCGTCTTGCCATCGTTATCGACGATGTCATCGTATTTAATTACTAGAAATAGACCCATTTTTTTGTCATAAGGTTCTACATAGGTACAATTCTGTTGATGGTTTGAATGCGGTTAAGGGTATTGATTCTAGTCAAGATCCTTCATTTAATGCATTCAGTTGTAAGTTTTTGATGGTCATTTGATCACTTTTGCCCTAATTGGGGTAGCAAAGGTGGAGAATACTTCTAGTTGGAATTGTTGATGGAAAAATTCGTTTGTGTTTTTCATTGAAAAAATCGAGTTTATTCCTTGCAATGGAATTTGTCTCTAAGTAGAGAATTTTTGAAATTTTGTTCATTACAATGGAATTCGTGTCAAGATAGAGATTGTTAGAATTTGGGTGACACAAATTCTTTTTTTGAAAATAATTGGAAATTCTAATTAAATTGCGCATTAAGAAGAATTCTATTAGGAATGTTTTTGGAATCCTATTCAAATTTATTAGGCAAATTCTAATTGAAATTTTATTTGAAAATCCATTGGGAGAAGAATTTATGTTTTGATTTGAAGAGGACTCTGGGATGAAGAAAATCACGTTTTTGAAGTAAAGGACCCGAAAGTGGGCGTTACGGTGCCATAAGAAAACTACCCAGTGCTGTAACTACCACGGGTGGCGTTGCGACGCCACTTTTTCTGTATCCCTACGCTATTTTTGTCTCCTACTTCTCTTCTTGCATTTTACTTCACTATAACTCTACTATGAGGATTTGGACGTCCCCTATTTGTTCTCTATATATATTTGACTCTTCTCCACAATTTAAGATAAGGGTTGGTTTTTCTCATAAGAAGTTAGAAACATTGTAAACATATAATCTTTGTATTATTTCTTCATATTATAATATAATCTCAATTTTATATAAAATTATATTGTTTTTGTGATCTTTCCTTCATATTGTGGCTTAATCTCTTATTTTCTCACAACAAACTGGTATTAGAGCTAAAGTTGCACAAAAAAACCACAAAACTGCAAATCGAACCGAAATCGTTAGTTTGAAACCGTTGGTTTGGGTCCATGTGGACCCGCGGTTTTATTTTTTCCTCAAACCGAACTAAACCGTTTCAAAATGATTTGGTTTGAGTTTCAATTTTCAAAAACCACATAAAACCCAACTGAACCTTATTTTAATTTTTAAATTAAAATATTATTTTTATTAACTTAAAATTTTAAATGTTTTCACTTTTTTTTTTAAAAAAAAATATCAATTTAGGTTTATTATTATTGGTCGATGGTTTTATAAGTCCACAACACACGTCCTCACCCAATATCTAATCTAAGCTAAAATTAATCTAAATCATATGAAATAATAAAAAAAAACGCATTTATTTTCAATAATCTAAATCATAATTCAACAAAACTAAGACAACAAATCACGCCCACAGCTTCAGAAGTTCTAACATAAACTTTTATTTCTCAAACATTTGATGATTGTCTGCCACTGCCGAATAAAATGTGATTTCCACGTTCTCTCATTTTTCAAACATTTTGCTTGTTAGTCTGCTAATTTTTACTCGAATAACCTATTTATATCTTGAAAAGTCTTAGATTCCCATTTAAGTCAATTTTTCATTATTTTTTCTTTTATTTGTTGTTTTTGAACTTATTGTACACTTGTGATTTGGATTAAAAAAATGACTGTTTATGTGTCTAGGTGATTAATGAATTTATTTGTGGTTTAAAAAGAACGAAAGATATAGCGTATTGATTGTGTGAAAATGTTAAAGTTTCCTAACTAGTACTACTACATTCTACTTTATTAAAGTCGTTAGAGAAAAAATTTGTTAATTTTCAATAAACCTGAACTCTATCATTCTTTGTACATTTAGACATATTATGTTCATTCCTTATTTTTCATCTCCCTAGTAGGACAAAAGGAATTTAATCAAACTATTACAGTAGAATATGGCTCTGCCTTTATCAACCGCTATATTACAATATGAAAGGTCTAGGTAAATAAAAAGGAAGAAATATATATTCATTCCATTAACATATTTTAGCAACCAACTTTGAAAATAATTTATTCACGGGTTTCACTGGTGAATGTAATTTAATATTTAACATTATTAATTCTCATTTAAACTTACATGTTAACTTATTTTAAATATATTATTATAATGTCAATAGGCAAACAACATATTAAAATTGAACCAATCCGCAAATCATGATTTGGTTTGGTTTGATTCAAAAAATAAAATGATTTAGTTTGGTTTGAAAAAATTACAAGCCGCATAAAATGGTTTAAGTTGAAAATAAGGCACAAACCGCCCAAACCAGACTGCGTTCACCTCTAATCAAAGCATTCCAATCCATAATAGCTGATTATATAATTTGTGGTATTTCTTGAAAGTAATTATGCTTTACATTAAAAAAATGTGTTAATTAGCTGAATAAACGAGACTTTTGAGAAACCTAATAATTGCATTTTCATTTAAATGTCATTCCTCTACCAGTCTTCAGGTCCAAGTATGTTTAGTCATTTGACAGGCTAAGTTAAATATTATATTAAACACAGACTAAATTGAGTTGAACTTAAATATATGTCTCCCTTCGTATTTTAGTTATTGTTGTTTAGACACTTGGTTGAATATGTATCTCAACAGAAGTTATCCTTATCATGGGCCCTCTTCCATTAGCGAGCGGGAGATGCCTCTTCCTGCTGTCCAATTATTGTCGATAAAAGATTACATTCATGTAGAACAATCGAGTAACTAATTGATGATTTCATCGACAATCTTGTCGGTGCAGTAAGCTTTCATTGTAGTCATAAATCAACTAAGAGTAACATGACCTAGATGTCCAAATTCTTTAACATGTACTATTTGTAAGTTTGTCCTTTGACCGAAGTCTGAATAACAACATTTACTTCACAATAATCTATAATTTTCAACATTGAGAACATGATATACCTGATCTCCATGGGAAACTTGGACAAAATTTTATACGGGTAGGCTTAGGACATCTGCCTTTGCCTGGACAAAACTGCGGTTGAGCCCATAATATTTGACTTGATGCTTATACATAAAAGTCGCGCTTTTATTGTTGCCCATGATCTTTGACTAGTGTTGGCACAATAAATCGCACTTTCTTTCTGATGCCCACGACTAAATTTTCCAACAAAAAAAATAGACAAAATGGAAAAGGAATTAAAGCCAAACGTGTCGGCCATTTTTGACTAACTGCATTCCATTTAACTTTTTATTGGAACTCGTGTCCTATTAGTGTATGAACGTAATAATGATCAACTTAGTGTTCAGTGGGAAATTACAAGTCAAAACACGATTTTTTAATCTTAACATGGAGAGGTCTCATTTCCACTTTTCTTAAGTAAAGAAAAAAAACTCGGAATATAAAATATGACAACAATCAAAACAAAAAGTAAAAAGTAAACAATCAAAAAAAATAATCTCAAATTTTAGTGAGGGCTAGGGCCCGCACTGTCTCCGCCTCCGTCCACCCCTTCTTCATATGTGTGACGTTGACAATCGATAAATCAGAAAGTCAACCAAAAAAGATATATTTAGCATGCAGTATTCAATATGAATGTATTCGCTCAAGAAATAATGATGTTCTTCCATTTCTATTGTTAACACTTTCTAAAAATTGAAGTTTGAATAGGAAAGAGAGAGGTTAGCGGGTCTTTTTTTTTTTTTCATAAATAGACAAATTCCCTAGGAAGTTTTAAGAATGTAAGAACTCTAAGATGTACATAAACACTATGCATTATCTTGTGATAAAATTAATTGTTATTTATACATGTTCTCTATTAATTCTTCCACAACCTATTTTTGTGAAAGCAACTACAAGTGGGAAACCTATGCGAATTATGGTAAAAAATCGATAGTGCGATTTAAGTGTTACTCTGTTTTGAAGAATGATTAATCCACCCACCCACCCACTCACCAAAGCCCTTTTTTTTTGACTTTTTGACTTTTTAACATTTCCACTCACTTTCACAAATTACAGTGCCTCAACGAACTTGGTGAGAGTCATTCAACTGATTTAGACATTTAACCCTCATCTAGATTCTCTGCTTAATAAAAAAAGTTTAAATATGTTTTAAAGTAATAAAATTTTATTTTAATTCAACATTTAGGTTGCTTCTGCCTAATCATGGAAGCAACAGTTTTTTGTTATTGGGAAATTTTCTCGTTTTATTTTCATTATTTTTATTCTATAACGCTTGTTGTAGGACGAGTTTAACCTTTGTTAGGTGAGCCTTCGAGTTCTTTGGTATCTCACTTTAACGGAACATGAAGGTTTATTCTTTTGAGAAAGTAGACGACATTTAAAATTTTTACGAGAACTTGTGAAACTTGTATTCACCTTCTTCTTAATTTGTCAATTAGAGATGGTTCGAGCTTATTACCAACTTCTTCCTCAAGGAGCATTTCTACATTGTATGGAAAGTAGTGCTGCAAATAGTCGTAATCGAACTGTAAATATCTTCAAACCAATATATTGTTTGCTAGCTAACACCGACGAAAAGATATTAAGAAGATTATACGATATTAGACATGAAAAGAAGGCTCAAAGATACCTACCGATTCGTGGTATATTTACTGAAACAAACTTGGGATGGAGCATTATTAACATCTTATAAACTTTATAAGCCAAATAATCAATACTTCAAGGGAGGTGTCATATTTCACGTTCATTAATTAATGTTATTTGACTTTTCTGACTCAGCGAGCCAACAATGTGAAAAGTTCTCCGGTCTTTGGGCATACAATTCTGGTGAACAACATGTGTAAAACACTAATTTTTTGCTGTGACGTGCGAAACTAATAAATTTCTTACAAGCTACAAGATTCTCGTACAGTATCTAAGTACCATAAAGTATCAAAACCCAAAAGTTTATAAATGGTGACAAAGAAAAGAAAGAAACCAAAATTTTAAGCTACAAATCATTCATGGAGTTCCATTTTTTGTTTAAAGCGTTTCTTTCTGGTGCATTGGTTGGTGTTTTGGGATTGTTTTTCCATCTGTACAATACCTTGGTGGCGAAGCCGGGGAGGTTGCGCTCCGCCCTTAAACGGCAAGGAGTAAGTGGCCCGCGGCCGACTCTTCTTCTCGGAAACATTTTGGAGATCAAAAAGGCAAGAGATTCAGCAGCCAAGGCTTCTATTAATGGCCCTCCAGCCTCTCACAACTGTGGGGGTACTCTTCTTCCATTTTTGGATCAATGGAGGAAGCAATACGGTAAGAATTCTCTATATATTAATAAAAATTTTAACTTCTTTTTCTCATTTAGTACTGACTATCGAGTTCGATACTAAGTACAAACTTGCACCTCGACTCGCACAAGAATGAAACTTGGACGACATACTAATCGTGTTTTATCGACCTTTTTTTATGGATACGCAGGCGACGTGTTTATATTTTCACTTGGGAATACACAAATAGTGCATGTGACTCAACCTGACATGGTGAGGGAAATTGCTACTTGCACATCTTTGGATTTAGGGAAACCAACCTATCAAGCAAAAGAAAGAGGTTCATTGCTAGGCCAAGGCATTCTCACTTCTAATGGCACCATTTGGGCTCATCAAAGGAAGATTCTTGCTCCTGAATTATACATGGAGAAAGTCAAGGTATAAATTTTTAAAGATTATTGTACACTTGTCTCCTTGACAGTTGATGGCCTCTTTTATGTATTAGTTCATCAGTATAGTGAAAACAGTCGACGGCAAATGGACGCAGCTCTCACGTTAAGCTAGGAAAAATCCAATATTTGTGTGTGCTCTGAATTTATTTATTTTATTAATCTCTCGAAAGTGGTGATTAGTGTTTAATCCGTAACAATTAATAGTGACATGTCTACTTATTTTTACACATTCAGGGGATGATAACTTTGGTTCAAGAGTCGACTATCACATTATTGAACTCATGGAACAAATTAATCGAATCGGAGGGCGGCCTGGCGGACATCATTATTGATAAGCACATGAGAAGTTTTTCTGGAGATGTAATATCTAGAGCTTGTTTTGGAAGTAACTATTCCAAAGGGGAGGAAATTTTCTTAAGGCTTAGGGCCCTCCAGGAAGCAGCATCAAAGAAATTATTGGCTACAGAAATTCCTGGCATGAGGTATATATATATATATGCTTCTTTCACTTTTAGTGTTAGTACTCAATTGAAAAGTATACAAAATTCCGATGCATTTAGGACATGTTTGGTACACTCGACTCAATACTTGTCCCATTTGGTTAACTTAAAAATTAGTTAGACTATTTTTTTTTTTAATTTCCAAACACATATTTGGATAAGTAATTACTTTTTACTACTTTCGAATAAAAGCAGTAACTTATTCTGAAAGTAATTCTTATAGAGTCTAGTTCAATTTACGGTATAAAAAAGTCAAAAACTATCGAAAATCGAAATTTACTAAGCTGAGGAATTTTTACAGGCATCTCCCAATAAAGAGCAATAGGGAAGCATGGGCATTAGAGAAAGAGATCAAGACATTGATATTGAATATAGTGAAGGAAAGAAAAGAAGTTGGATATGAGATTGCTCTGAATTTATTTATTTTATTATTGCTCTCGAAAGTAGTGATTAGTGTTTAATCCGTAACAATTAATAGTGACATTTCGACTTATTTTTACACATTCAGGGGATGATAACTTTGGTTCAAGAGTCGACTATCACATTATTGAACTCATGGAACAAATTAATCGAGTCGGAGGGCGGCCTGGCGGACATCATTATTGATAAGCACATGAGAAGTTTTTCTGGAGATGTAATATCTAGAGCTTGTTTTGGGAGTAACTATTCCAAAGGGGAGGAAATTTTCTTAAGGCTTAGGGCCCTCCAGGAAGCAGCATCAAAGAAATTATTGGCTACAGAAATTCCTGGCATGAGGTATATATGCTTCTTTCACTTTTAGTATTAGTACTCAATTGCCACGGATACAAAATTCCGATGCATTAAGGACATGTTCGGTACACTCGACATAATATTTGTCCCATTTGGCTAACTTAAAAAATTAGTATCTTATATACCAGACTTTTTTTTATTTCCGAACACATATTTGAACAAGTTACTGTTTACTATTTTCGAACAAAAATAGTTACTTATTCTAAAAGTAATTCTTTCAAAGTCTTGTTCAATTTACTGTATAAAACATGTCAAAAACTATCGAAAATCGAAATTTACTAAGATGAGGAATTTTTACAGGCATCTCCCAATAAAGAGCAATAGGGAAGCATGGGCATTAGAGAAAGAGATCAAGACATTGATATTGAATATAGTGAAGGAAAGAAAAGAAGTTGGATATGAGATCAGTGATTTAAGCCAAGATTCAATTGATCGTTTCATTGTTGACAATTGCAAAAACATTTACTTGGCTGGGTATGAGACCACTGCAGTTTCTGCTACATGGTGTCTCATGCTATTGGCTTCTCATCCACAGTGGCAAGATCGGATTCGTGCTGAGGTTCAAGAAATCTGCAAGGGCCGAAACCCAGACGCTGATATGATTCGGAAAATGAAACAAGTAAAATATGGCTTCTATCTATTTATGACATATATCATTGACTACCTGAAAATCGTATTTAAAAATAAATAAGTAAATGAGGCCGTAAATCTCGATATTTTAATTTCGATCCACCTCCCAAAATCCCCCTGCCCTGCCTAGTTGTCATTCCTATTCTAGAACTGAGTCGTATATCCTGGCAGTCAATGGGGACCACCACAGCTTCGTAGATACATATAGAATTGAGTGATCGAGCATATATGACTTAGTCGTTCTACTTGAACTTATAGGTGTTCTAAATTCCTCTAACCGAGTCTTAGTTACTTACAAAAATTGTGTGATGAGGCGTACATGATTGAGTAATCCATTGACCCTCTACTTGTAGGTGGTTCTAAGCCTTTGTTTAGGCTTCATATTTTTATTTTTGTTAAAAGTTATAAGTTGGTAAAAATGAGTAGTGAATAAGTGGGTAGTACTTATGAATTCCACGAAATTTTTAGTTAAAATTAATATTTGACTTTGAAAAAGAAACTTTTTGCAAAAAATTGAAACGCCAGATAAGGGCAAAATTCCAAAATTCGAGCCCCACAGCGTTATGGATGCATATGAAATCTGCAGACCTAAGCTTAAAATTGGCTGCCACATTATATGACTTGAGTCTTTCTAGTACAAGTCCAAGGAGGATCTCTTCAACTTGTCTCTTTGCAATCTTTTCTAACACTCCATTCCATTCAATCTTGCAGTTAACCATGGCAATCAATGAGTCGTTACGCCTCTACCCTCCAGTGGCCGTTGTATCGAGGGAGGTCTTAACCAACATGAAATTCGGAGACCTTAACGTCCCCAAGGGTGTCAATCTATGGACAATGGTGACAACATTACACACTGATCCGGACAACTGGGGACCTGATTCCTACCAATTCAATCCAGATAGGTTTGCAAATGGAATTACAGGTGCCTGCAAATTTCCACACTTGTACATGCCATTTGGGGTTGGACCAAGGGTGTGTCTAGGCCAGAATTTAGCCTTGGTTGAACTTAAAATACTTATATCTCTAATTTTGTCTAAATTTTCATTGACTTTGTCCCCTAAATACATTCATTCACCAGCCCTCAATTTGGTTATTGAGCCTCGCCATGGAGTTAATCTATTGGTGCAGAAGTTTTGAGTTATTTTTCTTCAATATATAGATGGCTTCCTGTTCCTTTTTACTTCAAGAAATGCTTTGTAATTTTCTTTGACACATTTGTCTATCTATATGGGTTTGTCATTGAACTTTATTTTCTTTTGATTTCTTAATGTCATATCTATTATTTTCACGTATATAATATCTATCGATATGAGATCATGAGGACGACTCTACAAAGTGTTGAAAATCGAAAGTCTTGACATTATACAACTATCTAGGTTACCTACCAACTTTGTGCAATGTGATATAGATTTAGGTAACAATCAAACATGAAATTTTAATGATGTTAGTTAGGCACATGCGCATACATTAAATCATAATTGAACCCTATGTAATTCCACTTAACCTAACTGGTGTGATGTTTCATTTGTTGGCAAAGCATGTAGAATACTTATGTTAAGATATATAGCTAAGCCATCGTTGTCTTGATTATCATACATGGTAGTAGTTGTACCCATTTGGGCTTGTCGGTTCATGAATTTGGCATTGCGATATAAATTAATATGGAGAAAGAATAAAATTTGACAAAAATCATTAGTGCGTTGAGCTCTATATCGAAAGTTCACACTTGAATGTCAATAATAATTGAGCTCGCATGTATATGTGATTAAATAAATTAACGTCAAGAGCTGGAAAGATCGACTTAATTTATTACAGAAGTTGTGGACAAAAAATTTATCGTCTACTCTATATGCATGCTCAAGCATGAACCCTAGAAGTGTACTAATTTGAGCGTGTTAACTTTTATACTAATCAGCTTTCCAAAACAAAAAGAAAGCCCTCTAATCTCCCTATGGATTTATGAAGATTATTAATCCCCACACTATCTGTAAAGAAACACTTTATGGAAAACCAGGAAAAAGCAAAAGGATTATATAAATCAATTTTTTTATTCTTGCACCAATTTAACAATAGTAACCAATTTGACTACGGTAACATCATAGCCCATGTCACTACATTTTAGTTCGAATAATACTGTCTAAAACCAATGGTGCTAAAATAACAGTCTAAAACCAATGGTGCTAAAATAACAGTCTAAATTATAAGTAGATAGAAAATACTGATGAATGAGTAATACTATTTGTGGACCTTACGAAATATAGAAATAAAATCTGATTTGATCGATTATAAATCGTTTATAAACATTAGCCAAACATGAGCGCAAAATAAGAAAATCCACAAGAATAGAATAACGTATCGTTTAAAAGGCGACTTCTTCAAAGAATTCTGATCTCACAACTTAAATTAAGTTGAGGTGCTATCTCAACAATATTTTAACAAATTTCAAATTAACAATGCTAATTCAAATTGCTTTGTGAATTTCAATATTAACCGTCAACAATGAGTTAAAAGATTGATCAAGATAGTCTTGTGATATTTGAAAAACCTAAATAACTAGTTATCCTTTTCAATCTCGTGTCACAAATCATTCAGACGGCAAAAAAGACTTAAATATTGTAAACTCGAAAAATATTCAGCTTATGGCATGTTTGGCCACACTTATATTATTTCATATTTATACAAGATTTTGTATTTTAATATATTTGGAAATGCAACTCTTTTTATTCCCAACACCATCATATGTTTTATGTGTCGAAATAAAATGAGAGTCACATGCATTCCACAAAGGTGACAATAATACGAGACATAAGAGTTACAATCTCGCATTCATCATACACAGAGGCGGACCCAGCACCCGACCGCGCATACTAGGCTCCGCCGGAGCAGCTTGGGGAAGAATCGGAAAATTGGTTTGCCGGCAGCCTGGTTCGTCGTTTTCAATTTTCTCCCCCTTTTTTTTTTTGTGGTTTTGTTTTGAACTCATCATCTTTTGTTTTGTTTTTTGTTTTTTTAATTGTGTCATTTGTTTGTCGGCACAATCCTTATTTATATAAAGGAAGATTTCATAAGTAAGCGGTTAAGTTTTACCAATTTCAAATTTAAGAGATTTTGTTTAAAATTTCATTTTTAAAATTTTATTTTAATTTAATTAATTAAACATATATTTTATTAATTAAATATATTAAGGTCGCAATTCCATATAATTTGATCATAAATTTTATATAATTGGTCACATATTATTAATTTGTCACAAATCACAATTTTCATATGTCACAAATTATTTTACAATCACAATTCAAAAATTTTATAGGTCACAATTTATTATTCGGTCACAAATCAAAAATTTATACGTCACAATTTATTCGTCGGTCACAAATCTATCAAATTAATAACTTACATATTATTCATTGATAACAAATCACAAATTTTATGTCACAAATTATTTTACAGTCACAATTTAAAAATTTTATAAGTCACAATTTGTTCATCGATCATAAATAAAAAATTGAAACATCACAAAATACAAATATTATAAGTCACAACTTAGTAGACAGTCACAAATTATCAAAATATCGATTACAAATTAATCGTTTTTTAGGTCACACATTATTTTTTGGTCACATTTTATCTTTTTATTGGTCACATAATGTTTATTGATAACATATTAACCAATTTAATGGTCACAATAAACTAAATAATTTGTGACCACCAAGACTTGTGACCACCATCGCACCACTCCCTCCGGTAGCACTACTGCCGCTGTCGTCGCCAGAACCACCACCACCTCGCGACAGCAACACAACGTCGCTTAAAACACTACCACGTCGTCGCGCCGATCCACCACCACCTCGACAAACCGTCGCCACCAACATCTCAACACCAACACCACCGTCACCAAGATCTATCACCACTGCCACCAAAAAAACCACAAGCACAGCAGATCTAGGAACTGTAGGTCCCAGCCAAACAAAGTCACCAAGATCTAACAAAGTCACCACCACCACCACAATCCCCACCCACCAACGGAAAACACACCCAAAAATTCACATCAGATCTCGGAGTTGCAGGTCCCGACCACGGCACACAGCAGATCTAGACCACGCGTACGTCGCGGCAGCTGCGGCACAACGTAGTGGCCGCAAGCAGTAGCACCACTATAGCCACCAACAAAAATGACCACTACCACCACCACTAGATCTAATAAAACACCTCCCACTTCGTCGTCGTCGCCACCACCACGGTGCCACTACCAAATCCAACCAGCCACAAC
>CAIGRP010025543.1:0-28307 GCA_903798385.1 Fraxinus cuspidata | reverse complement strand
AATGTGTGAGTCAATGGGCTTAGATGAAGTTGCGGTCCTTGACACCAGGCCTGGCCAACAAAGACGCCCACAACTACAGCCATTGCTCATCGGCCATGGATGAGCTCGGCTTCTCTGTACCATTTCAAGAATGCTGGATCATTTCCAAGGCCTAGTGGGTCGAATCCAAAGTCACCAGGAAGCCTGTAATTCAATCCATCGTATAAATGTTTAAAACTTCATCTATAAGTTTAAGATAAGGAAATACATCTAAAGTTGAAAAAAATTTGAAGGAGACTTACGAGCCATCAAGCCACTCCGATCAATGAAGTTTCCACCACCTTTGACAGCAGGGATCCATGACTTCTTAGGAGCGGCATCCACCACAACGAACCTCTTGGGAGCGACAGCACCGCACACTCTGGCCGTGACTGAGGCGGACAACAAGGCCTGGCTCCTGTTGCCACCAGTCAAGAGTGTAGATCCTAATCCATTAACAAATGCAGCAGAGGTTGAAGCCATCTCTCCCACTTTCAATATATCTGGAGATTGATGGTGACATTCTACTAGATTGGAACCTCTGAGTTTCTTCTTAAATGCAGAATAGGCTATTAGTTACATGATTTCTTGTTGATGGAAATCAAAAGGAGAGCATTATGAGGAGCCAAGTAGGACGAGTGAAATCTTGGGATCAGTCTAGGATTATATTGGATAGAGTTATAACCAATAAGATCAAAAGCTTCATCGACATTTTCCATGTTGGATCCATCCACTCTGCTCCTCTAGAATTTTTCATGTTCTTGGCTTCTTTCTACACAAGTCTAAAATGTTTGTAGAGGGGGATCTTAATTCCTACAGTTATTTTATTTTTATTTTTCGGGTTTGCCTCCGAGAAATATTTTGATGGAATTATGGAAAGCCTAACGTATAACAAATTACGCGTAGAATGTAACTCTTCGAGCTGTAATAAATGCACAAAGCATTTATAAATTTTCCAAATGAAGGCTAAGAATGTCTAATTTGAAACTTGTCAGCTCATGAAATGTATAGTAAAGAAATTTTTTTAGAAATTGTCGTAATCTTTAATAAGAGACATTTAATTTTAAATCGAGCAATCAAAATGGAAGCAAGAACTTCCAAGAACATTTGGAATATTTTGTATATGAACAGAAACAACCATTTTGCAAGGAGCGTTCGATTATGAATTAAGCCTTTGAATTGTTTTTAGAAGGGAAATTTGTAGTGAAGACAAAATGTTCCCACCAATTTTCTCCTAACATAAAAATCTCCACGTGTCCATTTCTCTTCTTTCCTCTATCCACAAAGGAAATCACTATCGAGTCTCGAGATTTCCATTAATTGCCATCATCTTTCTTTCCCCAAAATGTTCACGTAAATCAATTATCTTCAACGATGGCTGATTTTTTTTGCTGTTTCTTGGATTCTCGATCTTTTACCACCAACTTCCAAATATTCTTCCCTCCAAAGCCATTCGTCCCGACCATTCCTCACTACCACAATCTAAGAACCACAAGGAGAAAAAGAAAACCACATCATATCACCCTGCTCTCCGAACCTAAATCTCCAACGCCCTCTTCCAGTCCAGACCCTGATGTCATTTCAATCCACGGTATGCCCTCGTCAAACTCAGTCTTCATTCATATTTTAATTTTTAGTATGTTGACTAATGTAGACTACTCCAAACTATTATGGATCAGGGTTTTGTTTTTTCTGTTGAGTTGAGAATATCGATAAGAACACATTGTTTTATAATTAGTGTGGATTCATTTTCTTTATTGAACACTGCTGCCCATATTATAATATGAAAAAGGGTGAAGTGGTAAATTAAAGCTATAATCTTTTGGGAGTTTTTGTTTGAATGAATGTGAGATATTTGATCTTGAGGTAATTTTGATGATTATCTTGGCAGAGCACTCTGATGGTAGCCTTTTGTTCCGGTTTGGAGACCCAAGTGAGATCGCAGAAAATGTGAAGCTGACGGAGCCCAGAATTTTGAAGGAGATTAAGGAAGAAAGTCAAGAGGGATTTAGTATGGTGAAGGTTTCTGACGGAGATATTGAGAGACAAGTGATCATAAAGAAACTAGATAAGGAAGTAAGTAGTGCTGGCTCAACCGAGGTGGCTAATAAAGGCAATGGAAGCACTAGCGTTGTTGAGACAGAGAGTAAATCCAGTGAGAAGTTATTAGAAGATTCAAAGAAAGTTGTATTAGAAATCGATATAGCTAATTCAATAGCTATCAGCAATGAAAGCATCAGTGTTGTTGAGAGAGAGAATGAATCGAGTGAGAAGTTATCGGAAGATTCAAAGGATCAGAAAGAGGGGGCTGATAATGGAATGCCAAGTCATAACGTTGAAGATGGAAGTCAAAGTGATATGATTGAGGTAATGCCGGTATCTCAGTTGGAAGCTGAACCAATTCTTGATGAGGAAGCAGATAATGATTCCATGGAAGAATCTGCTGTGGCAGAGAGAAATGAGAGCGTCACAGTGGTTAGTTAAGTTTCTTGACGCACAAAAAGAAAGAATTCCATTGCATAATTGTCTTGTTACTTCGTGCATTCTATTTCCTGGATCATATCTATAGGAGAGATATATCAAAGTCTTCTTCATGAAACAACTCTTTGGGAGATTTCATTTTTCTTTGGGAAACTTGTATAGTAATGTTACTCCAAGTTACTATTTGTCCACGCCAATGGAAGGTTGACTTGCTTTACTTCCACCGGCACGTACACAGTGTTTGTCAGTACCCAGAAGTAAGCTTCTTAGTTCATGTCATTGGATTTGTAGCGCTTCTCACTCACTGTAGTTTAGTCATTTTGGACCATCTTATGAAATTCACAAAATAAAGGCGGAAGGGTGGATCACACTGCATTTAACTCCAGCCACCCCAACCTTAGACAAACAGCAAACAAGAGAAATGAAGGAAGACTAGAAAGAAAATATCATGGAAAGTTAATGCTTCAAGGCAGGTGTAATCATCGTATTATAATTCATTTAATCCTTCATCATTGAAAATGAAAAAGATTCTCATCAAGGAAACTCTTGTGCCCTGACAATGATGTTTATATTTCTATTTCCTATAATTTAATCTTCTTTCCATTCTTGTTATGCAAAATCCGTTGGGAAAAAATTTCACATTTTCCAGCTGTCATTTTTATGATCATGATATGCAGATTTTTGGTTCGAAGTGTATTTTGTTAACTCTCCTAATTTATTGCACCACAAATCTGGTGTGAGAATTTTGATTTTGAAAGCAAACAGAACTCAGTCCTCCCGTTTGAAAAATCTGACTGTATTTAGATTTATGTTGTTACAGCTTAACAATTCTCAGAAGTCACTTTTGGAACCAAGGAGGAATGATGATGATCACAGTGTGAGAAACAATGATTTTATAGAAGCATCAGGTTGTGAATTGACAGAGCTAAAATCTATTGAATCTGTTGCATGCAGGTCTCTCTCTCTCTCCTCAGTATTTTCCTTGTTTTGCTGGCATTGTTATCTTTTAGTGTTTCCTTATGTTTCCCGAATGCGTTGACTGGACGTGAATACAATGTTTTACTTAGGTATATATAAAAAAAAAACCCTCTCTTTTTTACCAGAAAAGGACTTCAATATAAACATTCAGATTCTTAAGCATTAAAATAGCATAATACATTTATTTTCCCTCATGAAATGTATGCCTCCTATTTGCTCCTGCAATCAAACTTTTATTTCTGGAAACTTGACTATTTGAAGTTGGCCTCATAAACATCTTTGCATGCAGATCATATGATAAAATTATTGACAGGATATATAATCTCCCTGATTTTCTCTTTTTATAGCTCGGTTATTTAATTTAGTACTATCACCCTTCATTTGCGGCTTTATAATACTTTTGAAAGTTCAAAAACATCTAATGTATTTGTTTTATGCAGAACAAAAGCACATTTTGTTCTATCTTTAGGTGCTGCTCTATTGCCACACCCTTCTAAGGTATCTCTTGTATATATTTTCCTTTAGCATAGGCTGCACTTTATGTTGACCTTGTGGTTTCTGCAACTTAAACCTGTCTTAGTTATGGCCTATGTATAACTTCAAGTTTTGAAAGTATAGAACGGAAAAAATAAAATAAAAATTTAACTGTTGCAGTTTTCTCAACGATTAGTTCACATCTTACCATGTGGGAATTGAATTTGAATTTGAATCCTTAGTGAAGTCTTTTAACCTTTTGGCATTGTAAGATTGCTGGGAAGTAATTCAAAAAATAATAAATTCCAGGTGTTGACAGGTGGAGAAGATGCATATTTCATCAGTGGCCAAACCTGGCTCGGTGTAGCTGATGGAGTTAGTCAGTGGTCACTAGAAGGTACTGTTCCTGATATAGACCTAAAGGCTGGAGTTGAGCAATGAGAACTTTTAAGATGATTAATCCTGATAATAATATTTATTCGTAGTTGAATATTAACTGTCCAGGTGAACGTGTAAATATTTTTTTTAGGGGTCAATCCAGGAGTTTATGCCCAAGAACTCATCAAAAATTGTGAAAACATCGTCTCTGATTGCACTGGATATTCAGTAAACAGCCCTGTTGAAGTCCTTAAACAGAGTGTTGACAGAACAGAGTCTCCAGGTTCCTCGACAGTTTTGATTGCTCACATTGATGGTCAGGTATAAATTTTTCTAAACTTCTAGTGCCTCCTGCTGGTTGTGGTGGTTTGATTATCAATGTGGTTCAGAATGATACAGAAATCATATATATCCGGTTATTTCCTAAGTGGTAGTAATACATGACTGTGTTAAAATGCAAATTAATTAGCTATCTATCTATACATGTAGTTACTGTAACAAAATTTAACCACAAAACCAAGTTCTCAACCACATATTACAAAGCCAATACACCTTAAATCTGTACACAAGGAACAATTGACATTAATGAGAATCAACAGTAAGCAGCCGTGTGCAAGAAGAACTGAAGAAGAGAGGCCGAGAGAGAGAAATCGAGAGAATGATAGTGAAGTGAGAGAATGGCTATGGTTCGCTCCTTTTATATGAGGACCCACAATCATTGATCAAGTTTTGATCCAAGGGTCACAGTTAATCCTCAAGAATAGCATAGGTCATTGAGCAACAACTTTAAAAGTTGTTACAGCTCTAAATGACACTTTCACTTGGCACGGGTCAATTTTGATGTGAAATAATTGGGCCTTAGAAACTCTTCAACTTTTGGCCAACTGTCCTATGTCCAATAAAGATACATTATTGCCGTAAGGTTGTTTGCAACAAAAGCCCAACAACTACACACATGGAAATCATATATATGATATTGTTGACACTTCAACCAGCACTTTAACTTCCGTTCGGGATGTCAAGATATGAGTAGCTAATAGCATGGTAAATGGACTGACAGTACACGAACTCTTATATGATTAATCTGATATGAAATAAGAATCAATGTCATATGTTATCAAGCTCTTCTAGGACTTGGCAGTAATATGAGATATACTTCTGATCCTGAATAACATCGGCCCTTGTTGAAGTGTCAAGGCACAAGCTGAGTTCACATTGATTTTAACGGACTTTCAATTTGCCAACAGGTTCTTCACGTGGCTAATATTGGAGACTCAGGATTTATAATACTGAGGAACGGTACTGTTTACAAAAAGTCCTCCCCTATGTTCCATGAATTTCATTTTCCGGTGCAAATTGAAAGAGGTGATGACCCCTTTTATCTCACAGAGGTATGGTTTACCAAACAATTGCTCAATATTGAATCATCTTAGTATCTTCAAACCTTACGCTGGTTCTAAAAAAAATCTAATAAAAATTACTTCAAAAATAATCTGAGTATTATTGTATGTGCTTTTGTCTTCAGGAATACAAAGTTGAATTAGAAGAGGGGGACGTGATTATTGCTGCAACTGATGGACTTTTTGACAATTTATATGACCAAGAAATTTCATCAATAGTCTTGGCATCATTAGACAATGATCAACGGCTGGAGGTGCTAAAACATCTTGTTTAATTTTCTGATAGAACAATGTTGTTACATGTGCATACATTCACACACTTGTGTATGTATTTCAAGGCGCAAGTTTATAGGAACTCAAGTTCTTTGGGACATATTGTTCATTAAAGATCAATTATACTTTTTAACTCTACTTATTTTTTCGCTCTTTATTTAGGAAATTGCGGAGTTATTGGCAACACTGGCACAGGAAGTGGGTGGGTCTGCATCTGTCAGAAGTCCGTTTGTTGATGCAGCTCAAGCAGCTGGATACATAGGTTACACTGGCGGCAAGCTTGATGATGTGGCTGTTATTGTATCAGTGGTTCGAAGACAATAGAACTCTTACACAACACACAAGGTTTGTACATGTTTCATGTTTGATATAGAGTACTAAAGATGACTCTTTTTCCTTAATACTATCCCATGCCATTTAACGGAACATGCCATTAGTTTTTCACTTTTTCTGAGTATGCAGTAATATATAGTGGTCGCATGTTGGCTTATTTCTTTAACAACTTCCAATTTGTCGTGCGTGAAATATAAGTTTAAGGTCTATATGGAATAATCCTGTCATTTTTTACATTGGTGCATTTGTTCTCAAGAATATCTACATTAGTTAGAATCTATGCTGTTTCTCAAATGTTTACCTGTACAGCTACTGATGCCAATTATTGAAAGAACTTTTGAAAAAAGCTCAGCTTTTCCAGTTGAGTGAAATAGTTCTATGTGGAGTTCATGTTGTTATCATATGCATATATAATACAGGATAATAAATATAAAATGCCTTATAAAGTTGAAACATTTAGCTAGTAAAGGGCATAACAATGATTAAACCATGTGCTTCATCGTTATAGGTGATTGAAGAACTCCGTTCAAAAGTTTAAGCTGTCAGCTATGGATCACGTTTAATTATTTAAAATTTAGTCTTCCACGCTCTTCCTCACGTGCGTACATCGTATTTATTTATTTATTTTTTATACGTGCCCTAATGAGTGGCTGATGAACTTGTGCTTTAATATCGTGTCGAAGTTATATCTAATAGTTTAGAACTTTCAAGATGAGAAGCGATTATACGAATAATATCTCGTCTTTCATTATTGTTTCTTATCTTCATCAGAAGATTTAAAGCAACTACGTTCCTTGGTAATTTACAATTGCATTGCTAGCCTTTTAGGAATTTAAAATTTTCTGACTCAACTAGAAGAATATTACTTTTGGAAATAAGGAACAAAGAAAGGGGACCGTTGCAAGAAGTTTCTAGTGAGAACATAAAACGTGTAGGGTATCCACCGAAAGGTGTTGGTGCATCGTGTTTGAGTGATTCCTACCCCACTTTCACTCGAATCTAATACTTTTCTCATCGTCTAATCAACTCGATATTCCACCTTAATTAAGCTAACGAAATAATTAATGAATTGTCTAATTTTATGATAATCACCTTTCTCAACAAAACCGTGGAACTATATTTGAAGAGTTAATGCCGGTTATCTTTGATGTTTTCAGATCATTTTCAATTTTCAGTTTTCGAAAATACTTAAAATATGTTTATTTACCTATTTTCATAAACGAATTTCCGAAAACGAGTTTAAATTTACAAAGAAAACGGGAAACGTCAAAAAAATCGTTTGGGCTGTTTTCAGTTAAAATCAAGCTAAAACTTCATTTTAAATATTTTTCAAAATGACAAAAAAAAAAAACACGTTTTTAGCAATCTCAAAATAGACTCTCAAAATACAAAATTCAAAATGGATTCAAAATTCAAAATTCAAAATTGAAATACGAAGAGAACCATTCTTATTTTCTCCCAAAATAATAAATTATATAGAATTTGTGGTGAGAAAGTAAACTGAAAAAAGGGTATTGAAGACTGTAATGGATTCAACACTTGATGAGAAAGGTGGAAATATGAAATGGCACATTTGGCAAAGTGGGATTGAGAAAGTTTAATTCCACTCCCCACCTTTTGTGTTCACATTAATTTTGGCAAAATGGATTTATTCCTATGATGAAAGTGTAGAAAAATGAAACTTGAAAGAATTGACGGGAGGGAATTAGGTAAAGATTCGATTTTCAATGCACTTCTTGAAAATTCATGATCAGTGTATTGACGACATTTTTTAGAGGATATGTTTAGACTCGATCTCAATAAAAATGGAAAATGGAACGTCTAACAACTCATTTTCACATCCTAAGAATTATGAGACATTAAATTAGTAAGATGAAAAAATAAGTAGCGGGGCCAGCCAATCATTTGCCAAGCTGCAAAACTAGCCTTTTAACAGCCTAATTCGATTAATTGGCGTTAATTTTGGCCTAAAGTGAGCCATCTTTAATTTTCTCTCATGATTTTAGGTAACGTGTTTCCGGGATTTCAATAGGTACTTCCTTTTTTTTATTTATTTTTTCCTAATATTACGTAAACTACACTAGGCCTCCGTTTGAGTTTCATTCCTATGGAAATTAAATATCAGTATTTGATTTATTTTTTTAATTAATTAAATTTCAATACAAAATTCCAAGCACAAAACATGAAAGTAATCTCAATTTATGGAAAAATTAGGGTGGGTATTCAAACCATTCAGCGGCGTGTTTATGGATCCTAACGTAAAAAAATGAGATTCTAAATTCTTAATTTATTTAAATCTATAAATTTTGATCATCAAGTCATTGAAATCATAAATTTAAATAAAAGGGGAGTCCTAGAATGAGATTGTAATGGATTTTAAATCCTCTTAAATTTAGGCGTCTTCAATTGAGATATAGGTGTTCCCAATTAAAATTTTAATGAAACTCAACGAAATCTTTTAAAATTTAGGTATTTTTGATAACTAGTAAATTTATAAATATTTCACTAGTATGGGGATTTGAAAAGATCTGGATGGATTTGATGAGATTTTTATGAAATTTGTGGAAATCTATTCAAATTTACGAAATTCATTAAGATTTATAATTTTTTAAAATTCATCAAAATATCAGTTGATGATACTTTCGAAAATATTAAAATTGCACACAAATTTTATTGAATTGAATGTTAAATAGTTTGGTAGTTTAGCTGTCCAACTTCAAATAGCTTAAAAGTTGCATTTAATTTTAAAGTTCATATTGACGGTTTCGGTCACTTGAGGACCTTGATTCACATATTTAAATAGGACAAGAGCTCAATACTTTATTTTTAAAGATTGAGGAGTCATAACTACACTATATAAAAAGTTGGGGAGATCTTTACTAATTTGCTCAAAATTTATTAGATTTTTGAACTTCAAAATTCCCAAATTTCAAGAAAATCGTAACCCCATTCTTGAAAGAAAAGGAAACCACAACTTCCGTCCTGACCTCCACGTGTCCCCAATTTCATTCCCATTATACCCCACCAATTTTATATAACACATATAAACCTTAACAATTCCCAGGCCTTTTCATCCATTTTCATTTTTCACTCAGCACTCTCTGTTTCTCCTTTGTCTCTCTCTAAAATGGCACAGTTTTTGAGCACCACCGTCCAAAGTTCTTTGAAACTTCCACTATTCTTCGTGCTGTTTTTCTTTGCTGTTTTAACCACCGTCCAGTCCGCCTCAAACTCGGCTCCGGCCCCTGCCGCTGACTGCTCTAGTCTGGTATTAAACTTGGCAGATTGCCTTTCATTTGTTACCAGTGGAAGCACTACCAAGAAGCCTGAAGGTTCCTGCTGTTCTGGGCTTAAGACCGTGCTGAAAACAGACGCTGAGTGTCTCTGCGAAGCTTTTAAGAATAGCGCACAGTTAGGAGTAACGCTTAATGTCACCAAGGCCTTGACTCTGCCTACTGCCTGCCATGTCTCTGCCCCTTCTGTTAGCAACTGTGGCTGTAAGTTACTTTGTTTTCTTTGGCTATTTGTTCATTTTTCTGGGGCATTTTCCGGCGAAAATTTCTTCTGAGAATTTTTTTTGTTTGCCCTTTATTGCTCCTCTGTATATTTTGGAATACCTTTTTTTAAGGGTTTCTTCAGTGTCATTTCCCCTTTTGTCGTATCGAAAAATACTTCTTCAATAATTGAATTCTCCCTCTGTCTGCCAGTTTCTTCCCCCGCCAAAACCCCCCTACTTCCTTATTGTTGTTGTGAAATTATGCATTTGTTTGTACGAATTCAAATCTAACTTGTTTTCTTTTTCTTGTTTGTTTTGTTCAGTGACGGCCGCTGGTGCTGCTCCAGGTATATACAGATCTAATTACCCTGCTTTGACAGATTATAGATCACATTCCCAGTAATTAATTGAAAACGATCTGGGTTCATCTTTTTATCAACTCTTAACTTAGGATTAGGCATGTTAACTCCTGATTGATTGTATGATATATGGGTAAATCGTTTGTTAGGCAATGACAGTTGTGAAATAGAGGTGGTTATCGTGATGAATAAATGGCGATACATTTAGCATGGGCCGGAACGATTTTCTTCCTCGACTTTCTATATTATGAAACTCATCGAAGTTGTCTATAGTTAACTCTAGACAAAATTTTCAAGAATCTTGACAAGTGCATATTTGGTTTGACTGCAGCTCTTTCTCCCACTGCATTATCACCTACTGCAATTCCAGGTTCTCCAACTACAAGTATAGTACCTAATGAAGCTGCACCTGCACCTGCTCCAGGAAGCTCTGGCTCTTCTGCACTTACCGTCTCTGTGGGGTTTCTCGTTCTTTCCATGGTAGCCGCCGTATCTTCAGCTTTATTCTGAGAGCTTATTTTACTATCTATCTTGTTATCTAGACGAGAATTGAGCATGTTGTTAGTAATTTAACCTTTTAGTAATAGTAGGCTTTGTAGATGTGAGATGACGATTAGTAAGATTCATTTTGAGCTGCTACTTTTTACTACCATCTTGTATTGTTATTCAAGTATGGGATTTGCCTTACCTTAAATTCATGGTTGTGGAATTGAACACGTGATTTCCCTCTCTACCATTAATGTCGGTTTTGATACATTTTAAAACGTGCAGTACTATAAGAGCTGGTATTAATTAAATGAAAAAAGAAGTTAAAATTTGAATTCATGCTTAGATTCAATGAATAAAGAATGATTTGAGTCTTCACAGCGATTGACGATAATAGCGCAGTCATATTGCTGGTGTTAAATCATTGACAGATGTGTCATTGATGCTGGTGTTAAATCATTGACAGATGTGTCATTGATGGTAATGCTATCGGTAGTTTCCGAATCACCAAGTGATATTGTTATACATGTTTTATTCTGTCGGTGATCAATTTTTTGGTTTAGTTTTTATGTTAACCCACTTGTACAAAAATGGTTGACAAAATATGTGTTGACGAGATCTGGATCAATGCACACATATTTTGTCGACCATTTTGTAATCCAATTTTGTACACATAGCATTGCTCCTTTTTATATTATTATTCTTTAAATGGTTCTATTGAAGATGAATAATTATGTTCCGTAGAAATTGACCAGAATGCTCACATTGGGTGGGCTCCATATGAGTAAAATATTAGAAAAAAAAGATGCTAGGACTGGGCTTGAAAATCACAACCCGAAAAATCAACCCAATCCGACACGACCCATTGCCCACCTCTAGTTCTGGCCATTCTGCTTCTGTACATGAAGATTATTGTTGTTGGAATGATGGAATGTTACGATGTCCATAAGGGAGGCAACATTCCGCCCATGTTTGACATTCATTTTAATCTCATTCTCATTTTCATTTTTTTCTCTTTCTTCATTTCAATCGTACATTTTCTAAATAAATTAATATTACATATAAATCTATTACTTTTCATCACTTTTTCACCACACATACTCCAATTAATCTCTATTCCAAAAAAAATGAGATTCAAACACAAGCTCAGACCTCAGTAACAAAACGTTTGTGATGAGAATTTTGATTTGCAGCACTGAATATTCTAATTTTGTGAAATTAAAATGGGTGGTTCTGATTTTGATAAGAGGATTTTGATATAATGATGAATTTTCATTTTTTGACGTAAGCAAGAATTTTCATTAAATATCCATAATTAATTTACACATACAAATTCATACTAAAATTCAAGTGAAATTCTTCTCTCTCAAGAGGGCCAAAATTCTGCTCTCTTCACCTTTGATATGCTCTCCAGTACACCAGATGGTGACAAGTGCCCCCTTACAGTTACCCTCTTGCTCTCCAAATCGATGCTGAATGATGTTACCCCTGCAAACCCTAATATTAATGGGGAATTTACAAAAATGACTAATTTCATGCTTGTCAATTGAAAAATATCTAATTTTGATAACTCCTATAAAAATGGTCAAATTTGGCTCCAAATTGTCTATTACATCCTCGATGAAAAATGAAGCAAAATTTTTTTTTTAAAATTTGTCATGAATTTCGAGAAGAATAAATAGCTTCCATGAGAAGTTACATTAATAATGCTAGCTAATACCTAATGTATTCATTTGCTTTTATTATCTATTAGGTACTAACAGAATTTTGGGAAAAAAATCAAGAAAATGAAGTAGAAAAGTCATTAATACTAAAAAATAATTATATGCTTCCAATTCATAAAAAAATCAGATTAATTTCATTTCAAAAAAATTTAATCTCATCCAAATTTGCAATTGATTAGACTTTTCACAATTCTCTGTAGAAGGTAATTTTTCTTTGAATTTTTTTATTTGTTGATAAGTTGTATTTAATGGTTGTTATTTCTTGACATTTCATGACGTTTTCGACATTTTAAAAGTTATCGACATTTGGACCATATTTATTTTGACACTTGCCACTTCATTTGTTTAGAACAAGATTACGTCCCGAACATGAGAGTTCTCTATATTTCATAATATTCTTGACATTTTAAGTGTACTTCTCGACATTTCATAAATATTTTATTTACGCACTTACAGGGAAAAGTGAGCATGTAATGCATGATTGACATGATACTATTTAAAATAAGTAGTATAAGTTATGTGTCAAGTTATTATTAGTCAATAAAATTTTTAATCGTATAAATAATTTTGCCTTCATTGTGGAATTTAAAATTGTTAATGATAGCATTTTTGATCTATATTATAATAAAATGGACATTGAAGAAATTTTGAATATTTTTGCAAATGACTACGTAAAAGTGAACATTTTTTGCAATTTCCTCAATATTAATTAGGCAGTTGAATTGCATATCTATCTGTATTGGAATTAATTTCACGTCCTTCATGTCTTCATGTTAGAAAACAACGAAACAAATGCAGATTAATACCCACCAGCGTCTAAACAACCAAAAACCGACCCCCAATTTATTTGGCCGTGTGATACAATTGTGTTGACTTTGTTAAGCAAACACGACTAAAATCTTGCTAGTTACACTCTTGTTTTATGTTTAAACTTTAATGCTCAGTCTCAACATGCTAAATCTCGATACTTAATGAAAAGTTTAAAAGTTATGTGTCTTATTAAATATATCGATGAAAATGAATTTTAGAAAATGGGGCGCACACAGTGCTAATCGAACATTAATGTATTATATTCTTCTTTTGTGAAAATAGCTTAGTGGGCCAGCATGAAAATTTTGTGCCAAAAAAAATAAAAAATAAAATAATAGTTTACATGCATGGTTCAACTTGGAAAATGAATACCTTCCATTTTGGATAAATGTTTCTTCAATTTACCAGCACAACCTTGACAATGAAGAGAGACTCTCATTACCACCACCTGTCAACAACATTATATGCAGGTAGGTGACTTTAGGAAAGGATAATACTCAAATACAAACCAAAGAAAAAGGGAGAAAAAAATAAAATAACCTGATACGATGCTGCTATTGAAGAAACTTCTTGATGCCCTTTTTCTTTATCTTTTTTCAAGGCTGAAACATCGATCGATCTCCTATGATCAGTTGTAGAACCTTTACACGGCTCCCCTAGTCGAATGTATTTTGCATTGTTGATTAATTTTGCACGATCAACAATCTTCTTGTCCAGCCTTCGTGGCACGATCACAGACATGTAATCTTGATTCATGCACACTGCAGTAGAAGCAGGAGAATGGCACATGATTCCCTTCATTTTCTTTGCTGCCTTCAGGCTCTTGTTCATGGCTATACATAAGAAGTTTGTGTAGGGGTGGGGTGGAATGTTTTTGAGGATGTTCTGATATATAAATATGGTAGGCAAAGTGTATTGAAGAGATAGAATGAACAGTGTGTACTGTAGGGCGGGGGTGGGAGTAGGGGCCAAAAATGCTATATTTATGAGTTAGCTATCACAAAAGGAGATGATTTGGCAGTGGCAGCATATAATGTATAGAGTACAAATACCTCGTAGTTGATATGCCCCTACCAGCCAGTCAAATTGAAAAGTTTTAAAACATTAAATCAAATTATTGGCAAGTGAAAAGGACCTTAATATTAAATTTCTGAGGTTGTTGACTAATCAAGATCAATGCATTGAGTAATGCTATTTAGTGTTTTAACACCGAATTAGGGTGGCATCATTTAGAGCATCTCCAAGAGATCTTTTTAAGTCAACATTTAAAATCACGCTCCAAAAATCTTTTTAAATTAACATTTTAATTTAGAGAGTATGTTTAACTCTCGAAATTTGGAGAGTCAAACTCACTCTCTATAATTAAATGTATTCAAAGTATTTCAATTTTCAAGGTAGGAAAATAATAAAATAATTTTAAAAAAAAAACTAGTTAAAATAAAAGATTGAGAAAAATAATAAATATTTTTTTTGTAGTAAAATTAAGTGTTAAATATAAGGAGCTTGTTGGGGTACTTCAAAATTTTAACTCTTTAAATTTATAAATGTCCTTCAAATAATAGAATATGCTCTTTAAAAATAGAGAGTCTCTTTAAGATACTTTTATATCGTTAAATTATAGGTTCAATTAAATATAATAATTTATAACTAATTTATTATGACTTATCACATACTTACATTTAGACCGGTGATCTAACACCACTAGAACTAGATAATATTATTTCAATGCATTAGTGTAATTAATCTTAGACACGATAGTAATTAGATGTATGCATAATGTTTGCGGGTGCAACAATGCCGCTTTAAATCAATAGGTTGGGTTACTCAAATGATGATAATTGAAAGTAAAAAAGTTTAGCATGTTCTCACTAGACATTAATTGATTTTCAGATGAGAAGATAAAAGCATGATTGTACAAGTGATATCAGAATAAGGGTTATGATTTCGAGTCACAAGAGCTTTATGTTGAGGGAGGAATTGTTGGGGGTGCAACAACGCCAGTTTTAAGTTCGTGGTTTAGCATGCTCTGAATGGACATCAATTGATTTTCCAGTAAGATAGTTAAAATCCGATTGTACATGTATGTAATGATTTGTGATGGTTTATCTTGATAGAAATTCTTGGAAGGACTTGAATGGATCATTTCTAGTGGAGGAATCTCAAATTGATGTCTTTCATCATCTCGTGTAGTAAACAAACTAAACAAGACCTTTTTTATTTGACAACGAGAATAATTCTCTCTTCATAAGATTCGTTTATCTTTAATTTAGTAGAGTTTTTATCGAGTAGTGCAATGGTACGAGTATGACAAGGAAATTAATTTTTTTTCTGTGAATACAGCCAGCAATAACTGATAAATATACGAATTAAGAATATGATTTAATTAGGGAGTGGCAAGGACCACCATGAAAGCAATGATACCTTCCCATTTCAATAAAAAGTTGCTGTAGCCCATAAAGTTTGACGAGAATACTTCAAAAGGCCCACACTACACGCTCTTTGATAGTGAGTCAGTACCACGTGCTACCTATAATATCATCGTATTTCTAATGAAACTATTGGATGAATATTGATATTCAAGACTAGTTAAGGCCATGTACAATGGAAGAAAACTGAAGAAGTTAACAATTTGACTTACGGTCGAACGGCGTACAATCCCTTCGAAGGCCGATGTAGAAATTGGGGGTGGCAAACGGGCAAAATGACTCGTCCCAACTTGAATCATGGAAGGCTCGATTTTGTTTTGAGATGAGCCAACTTAGCTCACATTTTTCTCACGAGCCAGCTCGTAGGTACAAGCCCATGAGCCCAAACTCTTTTTTTATTCATCATTTTTGGACTTAATTTCTTGAAAAATTGCTAATTTTTGGGTTTGTTTTGGTAATGTAATTTTTTAAAAAAGGAACCAAATCGTGACCTCACGAGCCAAGCTCGACTGGTCCACAGGGTCAAGCCAAGCTTGGGTGTCTACGGTTCGGTCCATTGCCTACTACTCGTGACAAGGAAATGCGAGGATACGCTCAAGATTGGGTTGGAGGGCTCGACAAAGAATGCACCGTCGGAGAAGGCATTCGGCTGCGTCAATGTGTAGTCGGTCATTCGATTCTAGACAAGTACAGAAACTTTGTTGCAAATCTACCATATCATTGTCGAGCTAGAACGAGCCACGAGCCACTACCGCTACCTCCATGGACCACTTCAAACTTTAACTTCATCCTCTTATTCTGCAGCAAATGCATTTTAATTGCAGTTGTCTACCAGTTTTTATACAAAGCAAAACAATTTTAAGTCATTCCTCAAACCATTAATGTTATTTCTGCCAGAAGGCTCAAATGATTATGTTATTATATCTACATCTCACATGAGACAATAACAAATATTGAATGAAATATATTCTTCAGACTAAACAGAATTTATCCAAAAAATTTCACCAATCATCTCATTTTGCAATCTATCTCATTATTTCTCATATTCTCCAATATCAATCTAAATTTATACTTTGCAATTCCTTAATTTTTAACACTCACCGCTTTAGAAAAAAATTATACTAAAAATGATTTCGTTTTTTTCCTTACTATAACTTCACGATATTTAATTGTTGTTATTATAAAGTAATGGATCGTACTTGAGCATCAACATTCAGATATTGTCTAGTGTTGCTTGTGATTTAGGCCGTCTCCAGCGCTACACCAAAATTTGCACCTCCAAAATTTACACCAAATGAATGGTGTTTAATCATTTTCTTTTCTTTTCTTTTATTCTAGTAATTTATTTATTCGAAATATTATTTATTTATTTATTTTACAAATACATAAATTACTAAATAAATAATTACATTAAATTAAGGAAAATATTAAATTCATTAATAAATATATTATTAAAACATAGAACAATTAGTAGAATCACTTCAAAATGAAAAATATTAAATCATGCCATTAAAAAATAGTGCATTGCATTTCGAATTTAAATATTATGATATTATGAAGTCGAAATATCATTGTAATGTAATTCTCGGAATTCGTATGTTCTTAATGCAATTTGAAGTGCAATGTAAGCCTCTTTATCCTTGATTTGTCTATGAAGGCAATGAATTCTTGAAATCAATGATTTTCATCTTCAACCAACTCAACTTTCGGACTTGGTGCTTCCGTCAATTCTCGAACTGGTGCATCAATGACGATACTTCTACTCAACGAAGATAATGTTGACGATATTTTTACTCAACGATCTATAGGGGTAAAAAAAGCAAAATTAAAAAGGAAAAATAAAGAAGAAGATATAAAATTACTTGCATCCATTAAAGAAGAGAATCGACAACTCGTCGAAATTCTGAAAAAAAAAAAAGTAGTGAGACATCAGAATTACGAAATTCATAAAATGAAATTGGCAATGACAATATATCGTGAGAAAAATAAAATTTTGTTGAAAATTTTGAGTTCGATAACAGATCCAACTCTACGTTTGTTCTTTTGAAACGAAGAAACAAGAATTTTAAGAAAGAGATCTCAAAAACAAGATAAATGATTTGAAAGTTCATCTGGTTTGTTTGGAAATTATTTTGAGGATATTGGAGGATCTGTAAGCGATCTTTCAAATTACTAAACTATGCACTTGTTTTTTTGTATCATTTTCTTTAAATAAAACTAGNAAACAAGAATTTTAAGAAAGAGATCTCAACAACAAGATAAATGATTTGAAAGTTCATCTGGTTTGTTTGGAAATTATTTTGAGGATATTGGAGGATCTGTAAGCGATCTTTCAAATTACTAAACTATGCACTTGTTTTTTTGTATCATTTTCTTTAAATAAAACTAGATTAATGTAGGTACGTTGTTGTAATATATTTCGTATTAACTATAAAACTAGATTAATATAGGTACGTTGCTGTTGTAATATATATTTTTAATTAATTAAGTAATTATTATTTTTAATATTTAAAATTTATATTTAATGCAAATAATAATAATAATTGTATTAAAAATTATATAACACAAATGACACAAATACCCTCTAACAATTCTTTTGGCAAATGAAAAAATGGGGCAAATTGGACTTTACACCTTTTTTTCAAAATGGTGCAAAATTTGGTGCCACATTGGATTACTTTTGCACTAAATTTTGGTGAAATTTGGTGTTTTGGCGTTGTCATTGGATATGACCTAAAAGAACAATTCTTAAACCTTATTTGTTATGCTTTATAAAAGCCTTAATCAACTTAGAATTTTCTTTTCAAACCTTCGAGCTACTTTCGGATTTAGACTAAGAAAGCACTCTTTTTAATTAGTAAAATATTAATATCCAGTCTCTTCCCCATATATATAAGGATCATTCAATTAAATACTAATATAACCGAAATGAATGAATTTCTTACCATAAAAAAATTTCTCCCTCTCCCTTTTTACAAATATCAATTTGACCAATCAGTATATCGTGCGTGTATATTTAGTATGTAATATTAGACTGTACTAAGTTATATATCGAAAAAGATTTTAGATTTTTTCTTTCTTTCTTAATTTCAATATCGAATATTATTCAATTAATTAATGAGTAAGAGTAACTTCAAAAGGCCCACTATTTATAAAAAGTATATCATGTATGATAAAAAAAATTAAATTTAAAGAGTAAAATATTTTATTTACTCTAGCAATAATCTCTATTTTGACTCTTTATTTTACTTTTTTCAATAAATATTTACTCATTTATCCTCGTCATTTTTTCCTATATTCTTGTATATGTCAATAACCAATCATTTCAAATATGATTTGAATAATTTGAGAAGATGTATTGAAATTTGTAACATATTAAATGTAATCATTATAAAGTAGAATTTTGAAATCTTTTTCATAGTCTTTTTTCTTTTTACAAAATTAAATTCCAAACTTTTTCTTAGAATCAATAAAAAATCTACAGTCTGTTTAAAAAATCAGTAAACTTTATTTGGAAGTAATTTTGTTTTAAAGATTGTTTAAAGTTTCAGCAAACTTTTTTTTGGAAGTAATTTTGTTTTGTCTTTAAATTTAAATTTTATATTGTCCCACATATTTAATGCTTTTCGTGGCTAATCATGATTATTCAAAGCACATTTACATACTTTCTTTTTGTACTCATTTATGCTTCTAAGTGAAGTCTCCAATGGGACTCAATAAATAGAAACTAATGATATTTCAGTGTACTTGATGACTGATTATTGGAAGAAATGATGCTATATTAGTATTTTTATCCCAGATAAATTATAATTTATTAAGTCTAAACAGAAAATTATTATTATGGTGCTAACATTATGTCATAAATATTTGTTGATTCAGATGTTTGAAAATGATTTCGTACACTCGAAGTTAGAGATCACTTTGGAATGCTACAAAAACCTTAATAGTATAAAAAGAGTTTCAAGATACGTTTTGCGTCACCTTTTTTAAGACGTCTTTTGCTTCACTATTATTGTGATGCATTTGAGTAAGTAAATATGCTTCTAAGATACAATGGAAACAAAGATAAAATCAAAACATAAAGAATGAACTCAATGATAGAAAAGATTTTTATTATATCTCTGCAGAATGACCGAATAAAAATAAGTTTCCAAGAACACAAAATTATTGTAAAAGAAGTGAATATTTCATACAATACAAATATGTATTCTTCTTATTTCAAAGATAAAAATGAATCTATTTATATATTTCTAATTCAACACTTTCAATGGTCACAAATATTGAGTAGTGACTTTTTAATTTGAACTTTTAATTCAAATTAATCTAAAAGAACAGTAAACACAAGTTAAATCACTCAAAATATCATGTGCAAAATTGGTGTATGTTGAGCTCGCTGATAAAAAATAATTATCAAATGATCTAAAATAATAGTTTTGAATATACTCTCTACTTAAAATACTTGGACAGTTAGATTTCTAGATCCTTCATCTTAAAGAGTATTGGTTGTTTCATATAGAAAATGCATTGAGCTTGATTGAAAAAAAAAAACTAGTTTTAATTAGGACGTCCTTAAAACATTGGAAGACCCAACAAATTCTATTATGTGGGTCCACTTAGCTAAGATGTTAAAGCATTGCATTCGATTGTCGTGTGTTGAGATGCAGTGCTAAATTGAGTTGAGGTGATAATATATAATTCATTTAAACTCATATTTATCGATAACAAGACTTTGCTTTACTTTCTTGGGAAAGGAATCATCTTAAAGTTTATGATTACTAAATTGATCGAGCATATTCGTACAAATTTCTTTAAGAATTTTTGCAAAAGTTTACAATGGGGACCGTATAATTCTTTAAAAACTAACCAATAGGAGATGTAAAAGAAATGGATATCTCAAATTTAAAAAATCAAGGCAGTAAAGAGATGATATCAGGCAAATTCCCTATACCTTCCAATGGAAGCACTTCAATGTGGCCATTCGATGGAAAGCACAAAGGCATAGTAGATAGCTACTTCTCTTGATATATATGTCCTATTCCCTTTCTTATTTAAGATAGAATAAATCTATAATATACAAAAACGTAAAAGAAGGTGTCGGGTGGAAAGGGTAGTGGGCAGTGATATAGTCGGGATTTTTAGGTAAAGAAGATATAGAAATGTTAAAGGAACGAAATATGTAAGTATCACATGTGCTCAAAAAATTTGAAAATGTTACGAGAATTATCGACTTCGTCACGTCCCTTCATCCCGGGGGTGGGGTGGGGTTGGGGGGCGCAAAGGGCGACCTTCTGACTTCCACTAACATATTCCAGACATAAACAATTCGAAAGTGATATTTCCAATCAAATGATATGATCCACACACAAAATCCTGTTCTGGAATTCAATTATTCCTTTCATTTTCTTTTAAACTAAAGTTAATTGCCAGCTTTATGCAATATATCAAAAGATACAGGCCTGCTACAAAAGCTCCTTTACCCTTTCCCTTTCTGCTAATTAAATTCAGTTACAAACAAAAAATTAATGTTTTCTAATCTAATCCTAGCTGACCAAACATTAATAATAATTCATCAATTATTAAAAGACTATATTTGCATACATTAATGGTCCCTAATTGTAGCCAAAGCTGCATCATTTTGCCTGTAGCTGGCCCAACACTCTTCTATCTTCTAATAGGGGCATATACTTTTTTTCCTTTATCCTTGAGGAGCATTTTTTCAGCCTTCTTTTTTGGGTACAAAGTCAGGAGGTCCACAGTTTTCCTATCTTATCAATATTTCCTATTCTTTGCTAGCTAGGGTTTCAAATAAGCCAGTTGCTGCATAAAATTAGGTTTCATTTCTCACTGCTAATGCTGCCTTCTTGTGCTTCTTGTCTTATCTGAAAGTTCCTCCGTATGTCGGGGTCCAAAAATCGACCGCTGTATCATGAGCAACCGGATAAGTGCATGAAACCGGTACTAAACATAGCCCTCGACTTCTAAGATCTTGTCGCGGTCCTTGATCAGGAACCTTAGATTTATCAGAATTCTGAAAGAATGAGGAAGGAAATATAAGAGATTTTCAATCTTGATAAGCATTAAACTAAGAAGATTAAGAATAATAGGTTTGCTATTTTCTAATCTTAATCAATAAATTAACAAACTATTTCCGTACCTGCTGGGGTTGTATTGGAGTAACACTTTTCATGTATGGGGCACTTAAAGTCTGACATTATACACAAGAACAAATATTATTAGTACAAAACCTTGATTTTATGTGCTCATTCTATCCCGAAATATTCTACGATTAGTAAAATATGTTCTATGAAACTTACGCCGATTTGTTCATGTAGAAATTTTATGTATTCGATAGCTTCAGAAAGCACGGAAGCCGTATCAGTCTGAGAAATCGGATTCAATAGTTAGTCATTATACATGGAAGTTTTCTATTAAAAAATCGACATAGAGTGAAGTGGAATTCTTAACATACCTTTCCAAAAGGTGAAACTAATTGTTGAAGTGCAGTGATTCTGTCTCCCATCTTCTCTTTTCTCACCTAATCAAGAACAAAGCTATCTTCTCGTTAATTGTTTATATGAATTAAGAAAAGCTGAAGATAATCAAAATTTCAACTTTTCCTCAATAAATTTATTGTGCTTACCTTAAAAGCTGGCAAAGGTGTTGGCGTTTCATTCCGGAGTCTTTTATTTGATGCTTGAGTGTTAGTTTTCTTTGCTGTTGTACTCAAATCCCGAACTTCTGATGTAATCTTTGGGAAAAATAATGAACATGAATTTCAGTATCTTAAACAAGAACAAGGAACCCTAGCTATACTTTTTCATGAAAATTTTAGAACATTTTATTATACCTTTGGTTTTTCATCCAAGGCCGGCATGGGAAGTGGCGTTGGCAACGAGGAAAAGAAGTTTGGTCGAACATCATCGGCTCCCGGTGCATTCCAGAAGGGAGTTTTATTGGTGAAATGTATATTAGCAGAAGGCTGTTTTGGAGGTACTGTTGTCCTTAAGAATGTCTGAGGAATTTTGTTCCAAGAAGGCGTCCATTCTCCTGAGTTCGATCCGTAGTTCATTGGATAATGGAAATTCATGGGCCTGTTTTCGTATGTCGTATGCTGCGGTTGATTTTCAGGTAGTAGAAGGCCGTAGGCGGCAGCGGAATCCACCGGAAAACTGGTGGCTAAACCCTCACCCGAGGTATTATCTAACGGAAAAATCCGGTTGATTTGCTTATATTCATTCACATTAGAATCCTCAGAACTTGCAGAATATATTTTCTCCCTCCATTGATCTTGAGAAGATGCTGTCCCAGTTTCTTGCTGAAAATTGCTATTTGAATTACTCAAATCTTCTTGAAGCATAGAACGAAAACTGCTCTCCGCTTTTTCACCTCCATGACTGTCAACAGACAGAAGAAATTTCATTCATACAAGAAAATAATTACTGGAAAAGTAAAAGTTAAACTGAAATTAATCAATTAGACCTACAATATGGACTGGTTCCAATCCATGGCTTGAGAAGAAAGGCCTAAACCCATCATATGCATATTGGTGTCGACTAATAAGCCGCCACCAGAAGATTGATCGTGCCCTTGCAACACCATGGAGCTACCGGGAACTGTCCCGGCGGTATCCATAGAAGACCTTGCTTTGTCATCCACCATTTCGTTCGTCCATCCAAAGCTTGATACGCTATTTAAAGTAGTAGATTTTTGTGCTGACGATCCAGTTTCAAATCTGTTTCTTGATGTATCCCACCAATTTCCTCCACTTCCTAGCTGAAATTCATCTGCCATGGCCGTGTCTGAAAATTGAACTCTCCTTTTTCAGTACTAAAAGTAGGGTTCTCTCTTTTTCTTGATTCAGATGCTTATTCTTTGCAAGGCCGCCTCTCTTCTTAATTAGGTTTTATAATTTTTCAACGAAATGAAATTAAAACGATTTGCTGCATCTGAGTATTTATACTATCAAAACTAAGAAATAGATGACCAGAATTCGAGGTTGACTTTTTTAAGGGTGATTAGACAATTCAAAGGAAATGTCATTTGGAAATTTAATCCCTTGCTTAATTAGTCAATTAGATAAATAATTAGACAAATAAGCTTTCTTGGACACTGTCTAGTCAAATACTATTCATGCTACAAGACAAAAATTTCACGTCATGCCCACAAAATAATTCTGTATTCAAAACAATTATTTTAGCGAAGTCTAGGAAATTCCCAATAATAACGTCAGCAATAATATTTGTGTAATTGGACTCAATCTTGACCTACAATTTAAGATTTTATTATCTTAATTATGTTTCGGATTATAAGTTGAATTAACAATCGATTATTATTTCATACAACACGAGCAAATTTCTACGAAAGACCGACGTAAGGAGAAAAATGAAAAATACGCTTTGGTTACTTTTTTTCAATAGAGATATATTCACTCATAAGTCAGCATTTATAACATTTTATAATTGAGTAGATGGTTTAGATATCACTATCTTAGAAATTTTAATTTAAGTGTTTTTGAAAATAAGTGAAAAGTAAACCAATTTTTTTTTTCCTTTGTTGTGCATAAAAGAAAGTTTTCATTTCTCATATAGTGGGAGAGTCAATATCAGTGACTAATGCCACCATATTAATTTCAGAAAGCTATGATCTAAATCAAATACGGAGTCCCTTGAAGTTGGTGACAAAATAGAAATTTGAACAACTAGAGTTTCAAATCAATTTGTCATTAATCCTCATGCAACTTGTTCTTGAGATGTCTACATTCGTTTTATATATTTAAAAAGGACCACCCATCCATTATGCATATGTTCATAAATTCTCTACCTAGGTATCTAAATTGATTTTGCTTATTTTCATTTTTTCAGAATATTCTTATGTATAATACATTCTTAATAAATTGGATATTCCAATGAATAACTTAATTATCAAGTGCAATATTGATCATTTATATTTTGCATACTCAAAAGCGAACTCCTAAATTCCTCAATAAATAATAAGGATAATACCAAAAGCATACAAATTAAGTACTCCCACTGAAATCTATTGAGAATTAAATGCATAAATTCTATATCATCAAGAACAATAAAGTCACAGTAAGAAAATAAAAACACAAGAACATACAAGATTTATTGAGGCACATCTTATTGTGAGACTATGTTTTCGTCCACATTGCATTAATTTACTGTGGTGAAAAAAAATTACAAGATAAAAATGATTACTCGGTTTCCTCTATCATCTCTTTCTCTTTTTGATGACTATACAAAATCCTAATGACAACTCTTTATTTATAGAAAAATTATGATAATCAAAATTACAAGTGTGAATCATTAGATTTTACAACTTAACAAAATCTCCTTCCAAAAACAGGTATAGTAGGTGATGGCCGCAAGAGTACAAAATTTTTCTATATTTCATTTAAAGATAATTCCTAACTATACGGTCAAATCATTTTCTACCAATAAATTATTAAATAATAATATGGTGAAAAAGAAAGAAGTGAGTGGGGTAGGGGGTGGCGGCAGGCGGTGATGGGCCGAAGGTGGTGGTGATCCTTATTTTGACTTATTTATTTAATTTTAATGGTTTTGAAAAATAAAAAGAGTCAACCAGTGGGGTCCACACGGCAAACGAGCGTGCGGATACAGTGTCTCAGAGTCAGAGCCCGAAAGTGACGGTCTGAAATAGCCACAACATAGCGCACACAAACATTCCTAAGCTCTAATCATTTCATATCACTAACATCATTTTTATTTTGTTTCCTTATCATGTTTTCTAGTCCACCTTCACAACTTTCCCACCTCAAATCCTCCTAAACTTTTTAAAATATCTACCCCAAGGGGGTGTGGGGGTAGGTAGATGGGCTAGTTTTGCTGATTTTGCACAAGATAATATTGTGTTACCTCGAAAAAATATTTCAATAAGACATTTCTATAAGTATGCATGGTGTACTATTTACTTAAAATCACATATATTGAATATTAAATTGTGGGTTATGGTTCCTAAAACCTGTTTTCATAAGTGGAAAAACGTTTTTTGCTTGATCAATACACTGGCATGATTCTATTGGCCTACTTGATTACACACATATATGTTTTTGTTTGAGACTTCTTGGACCGTTGGATGACATTTAAGATTGAGGTTTATTGAATATAAACCTCCTAAGGTTACTGTACTGTCACTTTTTCACGCATTTTCTTCTGGTTTTCATTCTTCTTTCTGTTGAGGCGATTTCAAAGGGTGGTTTCTTCGAGAGTTTCCATTAAAATCTTGAGTTGTTATTAGATTGTTGGTTTGTGTTGTTGGGTTAGGTCTGAGCCTTGATTGTTGTATGTTTATAGTGGCGATATATAATGTTTTAGGTTATATTTGTTGAACCAGTAAATCTGTATTTTTTGATAGGCTGTGAAGTTCCTAATTTTGTATAGATTAGGCTGATTTGGGATGTCTGTTTTGTAGATCGATGACCATTTAGAAATGGTTTTATTCTGAGTTTTGGTTGTACAGACTTGTATCATTCTCTCTTGAAGGTTATTGCATAGTGACAGACTCAATTTACCTCTGAGCCCCCAGATTAGGCTTCGCCGAGTTGGGTGAACAATTTCTTGTGTTATTTTTAGTCTCTGTTGTGTGTGTCTTGGCGTATTATGTGGTTTGTGTTACATTTGGGTGAAATCAATCTCAACAGTTAGTATCAGAGCCCATTAAAGTTGTGGGTAAGGCACTGTGATTCGTTTTTCCAGCTTTCTTTTTCATATTAATCCGTTTATTGAATATACAGTACATTTGATCTAATCTGATCTGAAGTTTTTGGATGGTTGGGTGGTGTTGAATCCGGGTCTGGATTGAATTCTGGTTCCTAAACAAAAGTGGAAATTTAAATACTGTTATACACAGTATTTTTGGTGAGATTGTTCCTACTACCCTCTGCCAGTAATTTTGATTTGCATGTTGAATATTGCTCTGTAAATCAGTTAATATACGGTGCTTTGCATGCTGAATAAACTGGCTGACAGTAATAGGAGCATGTTAGGTTTATCTTTTGCCTATTCAATCTGAGTGTTTGGTACCAACAATTATTACTCAGTCATTGATTGTTTGGTCTTGCTTCAGTATGTGGATATTTTATCATTGTTGTTTTTTCATTCAGCAGTCTGCTTACTTGTCATATTTTGCACGAAAAGTTTTTTTCAAAACTTTTACTGCAACTTAAGTGATCTTCAGATTGAAAATCACTTATATCCACGAGTAATAACCAATCTTTTACAGAACCTGTAATGGGTTCGAAGGTCGAATTATCACAATTCGATGGAAAGAGGGATTACTTGATTTGGAAGAGGAAAATAAGGACCATATTGGTCCAACAAAGAGTTGCTAAAGCCCTTGATAATCCTGCAACTTTTCTGATGCATTAAAAGCCAAGCCTGACGAAATTCTAGATATGAATGAAATAGAATACAGTTCTATTATATTGCATCTATCTGATGATATAGTAAGACAAGTTGAAGATCATACCACCCCTAAAGACTTGTGGACTGCATTAGATGCTTTGTTTCTAACTAAGACATCCTAACAAAATCTACCTTTTAGAGAAATTATTTAGCTTTAAGATGGATAGTGGAAAGAATTTGGAAGCTAATTTGAGTGATTTTAGTATCCTAGTTAAGAGTCTTGCTCATAATGAAAATAAATTCGATGATGAAGAACTTAATGTAATTCTCTTCAATTCCTTACCTGGTTCATTTAAGGATATAAAGAATGCTTTAAAATACTCGAGTGCTTTAACACAAATCATTGTCACTAATATTTTGAGATCTCGGGATTCGGAGATCAAGAAATAATCTAAAACAAGTACAAGAGAGGAAAGCATGTTTGTGAGAGGAAGAACTCAAAAGAAAGAAAATAACTTCAACAACAGAAGATTCAAAACCAAATCTAAGACAAGATCTAAATCGATAAAAGCAATAAAAAGTATTACCATTGTGAAAAATTAGGTCACTTTAATAGAGATTGTTTTAAATGGAAGAAGAAACATAAGGATCACAATAATGATGAATAGAATAATTCAGCCGTATGTTTTGAATTAGATAGCCTAGTAGTGATGACTGTGTCAGATGAAAAAGTTGATAAGGACTGGATCTTGGATTCAAGATGTACATTCCATATGTGTCCTAATAGGTCATGGTTTAATAATTATAAAGAAGTTGAACACATGTAAGTGTATATGGGTGATAATAACTCTCAGAGTATTCTAGGTTTTGGTGACATTACCATTAGGATGTATGATGGTATTGTTAGGCAATTAAAGAATGTAATATATGTCCCAAATCTTAAAAGATAATAATATTTTGAAAGTGATTAAGGGATCTTTGGGAATTCTTAAAGGACCTAAAAGAAATTGATTCTACTATCTTATAGGAGAGACTGTTACTCCTTAAGATGCAAAATCTTTGATCATAATTGAAAACAAGTCTAAATTATGGCACAACAGAATGTGATATATAGGAAATAAGAATTTGAAGTATCTAAGTAAAAGAAAACTACTTGGGAAAGATATGATTGAATCCCTTAAATTTTGTGAAAGATGTGTGTTGGAAAAGTCATGTAGGGTGAGCTTTGAGATTGGGTTACATACCACCCTTAGGCCCCTAGATTATGTCCACTCAGATTTATGGGAA
>CAIGRP010025541.1:0-28053 GCA_903798385.1 Fraxinus cuspidata | reverse complement strand
TATATATATATATATATAATTGTATCAATAGTCAACTTAAGAAAAACATTTATTCTAAAATTATCATAAAAATAATAAAAGTAAAATTTTAATGTTAGTTGTTTTGCAATCTAAAAAGTTCAGAAAAATTTATTTTATAATCGTCCTCAACCTAACCTCTATTTCTTGAGCATGGGTTGTACCCATCGCCCAATTTTTGGCACCGATCGCGACGGGCCTAACCTCTTATTTTTTGAACATTGTTGTACCTATGGCTTAACTTTTGGCACCATGGTAGCATATTGACTACTGTCATACAAATGACTATTAAGTTTTAGCCTCAAGATAATTGAGCAAAATGAAAGGAAAACACAAAGAAGAAAAATAAAAATTTATATCACCCTAATATTTCATGCTATCTATTTATGAAATTGATGTAAAATTTTATAAAAACAATTGACAATTAGATTAGAAGGGTCCTTGGTTACAACAAGTCACTGGGCTCCACTGCTATTTTTAAGAAGTTTAGGGCCAAACAACAATTTAAAAATAAGTGCACGTTTCGGATTTTATAAAAAAAAAAAAAAAACAAATTTAGAGGGTAATTTATAATTCTAAAAGTCATTATTTGAAGTTTTAAAGACTTGTTGCAATTTTGTATTTTAGGGACTAAGATATTATTTTAGAAAAATGTGGTTTGCAGTCTATTAAGATATGGATAATCCAGTTTATTATGTTTCATAAATGTTATTAATTGAATTGATTGGGTCGGGCACTGATTAATTGTAGTTAAATTTAAGCTAGGAAAAGATGACTCGACCTAGGGGTAATTGTAAGGAAAAATTTTTGATAAAAGGTTTAACAATAATTCGAAAAAAAATGTGGTTGAAAAGTTGACAAAATTTTCTTAAGCGAGCACCTAGGACTTGAAAATAAAATGCATCTTATCTTGATTGAGTGTGGAAACTATTACTTGACATAGAGCATCTCTATCAATGTTCTTTATAAATACTCTTGATTTTGCTCATTCTCATTAATATCTACAACCCCACTTTTTTCTTCATTTTCTTTACTTGCTTCTCTTTAAAAGTGCATAATTTTTTATTTTTTTTATTTATTATTATTATTATTTTTTTTTTGCAATCTCTTGTGAAAAGCATTAAAAAAAAAAGATTTAGGGGGTGAGTTGGCTCTCCATATTTGGAGAGTAATACACTCTCTTCTTTAATTTTTACAGATAGAGATTTCATTGGATTAGGTAAATTATACATTGGCTATCTAAAATAACAAAGAATAAGAGAAGTAAGAATTTATTAGAAATGCTCTTAGCTTAAAGGATTAAATGCCAAAAAACATGCCTCAAATGAAATAGAAATATCGACTAGTGCTTCTTCTTCTTCTTTCCTTCCTTTATTCTTCTTGTAATTGAGGAAATATCTATGTGCGCGCGAGCGCGTGAGAGAGAGAGAGAGCATACCTTGAATGAAATAGAAATATCGACTAGTACTTCTTCTTCTTTCCTTCCTTTATTCTTCTTGTAATTGAGGAAAAATCTCTGTGTGTGCGTGTGTGAGTGAGAGAGAGAGAGAGAGAACATGCCTTGAATGAAATAGAAATATCGACTAGTGCATCTTATTCTTATTTCCTTCCTTTATTCTTCTTGTAATTGAGGAAAAATGTCTGTGTGTGTGTGTGAGAGAGAGAGAGAGAGAGAGAGGCGTGGGGGGGTGCAAACTTGGATGGTAGTAATGGAAGGAGTTGAAATGTTTTCTTAAATAAAAAGTTAGGTGAGGTTGGTATGCTATTTTCAATTTTTTATTTGGCAAAACACTCAAAATTTGCTTGATTTAGTACTTTCGAAAATGCATTATGCTAAACTTATAATATAAACTCATAATGCGTTTTTTACATTTTGAGTGTTAATCAAAGGAGTTGAAATGTTTTCTTAAATAAAAAGTTAAGTGAGATTGGTTTGCTATTTTCGATTTTTAATTTTGCAAAACATTTAAAATTTGTTTGGTCTAATACTTTCGAAAATACATTATATTAAACTTATAATATAAACTCAAAATGCTTTAACATTTTGAGTATTTTCAGTAAAAACTTTAAAAACACTCAAAACATGTGTAATAAGAGTTTAAATAAAATTTATTTACATAAAATTTAAAAAATTTAAAATGAAAATTTAAAAAATAATAATTCTGAAAAAAGAGAATTCTGAAAAATCCTATAAAAATAAAAAGTAAAAAAAGTAAAAAATATTCAAGCTCCTAATGATTATTTACATAAAAAAACAAAAAAAAAATATTTAAATGAATACAGAAAAAAAAAATCAGTTTATGTCAAATTTTATTTTTATTTTTTATGTTTTTCCAACTCAATTTATTATTCTTTATTTTTGTCTTTTTACTTTTGTAATATAATAAAATATTTTGAGATTTATCAACTTTAAAATGTAGATATTACTTAATAATATATTAATATAAAATTGTTCTATTTTACTGAATAATCAAATTTTGCGAAATAAAACGTTATAAAAGAATTTCTCAAAATGTCGAATAAAACATGTTTTCAAGTTTTCTGCTTTAAGAAATAGTTTTTGAACAAACCAAGCACGCTTTTATCAATTTTCAAATTGACATTCAAAACAAAAAAGTGAAACACAAACCAAACATGCACTAAGGATGTAAACTTTAAAATTTTTTTCCACTGTATAAGAATGGATAATTGCATAATCAATTATTTTAGTCTATCTTTTTAGCTTCAACTTAAAAAATATATATATGAAAGTTCATTGGGGGTTATATCCCCACAACTCAAATCTCTTGTCCTTGACAGTCCTAATAAAATATTAACACAAATTGCTTTTTTGAAAACGAATTTTTAAGTTTAAGAGTGAGATATATATTCGAATTTCCTGCCGTATGGACCCTAGACTCTAGTCAATTATCCCAAACTTGTCAATAATTTTTGGGTCAACCGATGGTTTCTTATTATTGATATTGATATTTATCTTTTATGATGTTTCGTTATTGGATTTTTTCTATTGAACTATTGTATTCTTTGCTTATAATTAGATTCTTGTTCATTTGATGACCAAGTTCTATCTACCTTCTTTGTTGCTGCTGTAAATAAGTAGTGGTGCGAGTTAAACATATAAATGATCTTGATATGAACTATTTGCTAAGAGTCTGTGGTGTGCTGATGCCTAAATTAGGGCAGAGTTTTAAAGATGAAAGTATTCAATTAATAGCGTGAGTTTAGGACATCGATTATGCTGATTTAGGAGCCAATAACTTGGCCCTCACACCAATATGCCTGCTTTTGAAGTTGTCTGATCGAGGGTTTAGGAAGTATAATGACCACTCGAATAGTGTTCATTGACAAAGCAAAGTCTAACACTGGTTTATGAATATACAAAGTCCAACGGTCGAGCAAGATCAAGAGAAAAAGAAAAAAATATACTATTTAGATGTGTTTTAAATATTATCAAATCGAAGTTAATACGTTAGTTAATAGAAGTGAAATGTAATCACAAGACAATTAATCACTACTATGTTGGATCAAATAACAGTATTTAGGCTTGCACAAAAACTAATTATGCCATTTTTTGAATTTCTATTACTTTTTTTATTGTTTGTCATTTTTTTCTGAATTTTTGTCACTTTTTTTTTAGTGTTTGTCACTTTTTAAATTCCTTTCACTTTTTTGAGTGTTAATTTATTTTTCGTCACTTTTTTGAAATTTCTATCACTTTTTTCTCTCATTTGTTTTGTTGTTTGTTACTTTTTAAAATTTCTATCACTTTTTTAATGTGAAAAATCACTTCTTAATAAAAGTAACGATTAACTTTAAATTTGGATTAGTGAAGTTGGTAGGTGGTTTGGTATGCAATCTATGAAGGAGCTTGATGATGACTATTCGGCTCAATAGTGGAAGTCGATAATGCAGTGCTAAGCACACAAGATTTCTTCTAAGGGTTGGAAATGGAAAGGGATCTAGGTCGTGTTTTGGATGTATTGGGCTGAACCATGGGTGGTGGTGGTGGAGGAATGGTGAAATTTGTATAAAATGATATAATTTAAAGTTTTGATTGATATTTTGTCACTCTTATAAAAAAAATTTCTCTCTTTTTGTTAATAGTGTTTGTCATTTATTTCGAAATTTTTATCATTTTTTTTATTGTTTGTTACTTTTTTTTAATTTCTACGCTTTTTTAGTACGAACACAAGTTTTGATTGGTGTGTTATCATTTTTTTGAGTGTTTTTCACTTTTTCTTTAGTTTTTGTCACTTTTTTGAATATTTGTTACTTTTTTGAGATTTCTGTCACTTTTTTTTTATTGTTTGCTATTTTTTTTTCACTTTTTTAGTGACCAACATCATTTTATACTTTTCTACTTTTTTATTTATTATTAAGTCACTTTTTTATTTAAAAAGTGACACTTAACTTTATACAAGATTTTTTACTTAACTTTTTACTTAAAAAGCGACTTAACTTTATAGTATTTTTTACTTTCAAAATATTTTTCATATGATTTTTCAAAATACTCTTAAAATTAGGGATATTTTTGTAAGTTTCCCTAACTTCAATCCTCAATATCGATTTATAAACTTAGGTTCATCCGCGAAATGATACATTGGGTCTACAATATCTTAATCTGAAACTCTTTTAAATTGCAATATAGTTCCTAAACTTTTCAAAAATTTCAAACTAAGACCAGTCAATTTTCTTGGCCACTAACATCTATAAATTTCAATAATTAATATCAAATTTAAGCTCTGTAAATCAATAGCTAGAAATTTTGGGTGTCGTATCTTCTTCTAATATAGGTCATTATTCGAAATTAAAGAAATGCCATTATGATGCTTCATACTAGCATGCAAAATAAACACTGAGGCTACGTTTGGCACATCGAATTAGGCTGTAGAAAGAAATTAGTATAAAATTATAATAGAAAGTAATAAATATATAATATTATGATGAATTAAGGTGGATAGTATTTTTCGAATTTTTATTCAAAAGTTCTTCATTTGCATTATAAACTCTGTAATATGGTACTGAGGTTAAAGGTACCCGTTTAGACCGGATAAAGAACATATAGGTAAATGACAATTTTTTGAATAAAAAATTAATGGACTATCCACCATAATCTGTTATAATAGATCTATGTCATAATATATATTCATTATAATTTTAAATCAAATTCTTTATACAGGACATAATCCTTTGTGTCAAAAGTGGCTTGAGAGCACACGTTTGCCATTCCAAAAGGACATTGATTAAACATATCTCCCAAGTACTTCTAATTGCTCTTTTAAATTTTCTAGATGATAAAACTATCGTCTATATGCGGTTGTGTTCGGGCATTCCTTCTTCTAGTTGGTGTTGCTGATGGTTGAGGTGCACATAATAGTTGATGAGTAACCCAGCTCTCTTATATAAATGAAACAAGTCAGGTAACAAGATGATATAAAATAGATCCTCAGCCTTAGATTGGCTTTGTGCAATTTATTCAAGATTTTTTCAATTGCGTTGTTTGCCCAAAAAGTATAGCTTTGGTGTAATTCATTTGATGTTTTTAGATATTGATAAATTACAATTTGCTATTTATTATAAAATTTAAATGTATGATGCACTGGACTACTTGAATATTTGAGCAAGCGATTAGAATCATACTATGTGATTATAAGTCAAGTCTTTGCTTGGTGAAACACAATGTAACATGACTTGTATTCTGATCAATAATAATTAGTTTGCAGTCGATGAACAATGGTTGGCACTTTGTTCTATCTATGTCACAATGTCATCAATTCCCCATCTAGGTTGAATGATTTGTCCCGATCGCAAAATAGTATTTTCAGAGTAGTGACACTAGTGCACTCGAAGTATATTGTACTAGACCATGGATAAAATTTAATTTCATAACATGGCTATGTGGAGAATTGAATCACAGATTATCGGCGTATTAATTACATAAACCTATACGAGGTACTTGGCTAGTTGGCTTCGTTTGTGAGCTCAAAAGTTCTTTGACATAATAATGAGTGAACTAAATTAATTTGAAAAAAATAAATAAAAATTCTACTAGACCTAGGGTACGATACCCACGGCATCCAAGAAAACCCCAAGGCGTGCGTGTTTGCAAAGATTGATAAATGGACGATGCAGTGACTAGGCGGTTTCGAGTTAATGGTCTTAGATTATATAGGTCTTATCCTAAGGAGTCCCTTTGGCAGCTCATGAAAAGTCTTGGACTTAACTGCATAAGTAGTGAAAGAAGAGGGACTACATATACAAAAACAATCCTAAGCAGAACACTGGGAGAGGAAAATCCCTGTTTTATTACTAGATCTAGTGGACGCGCTCATAGATAGAGGGAAGCTTGTTCTTCTTGTCCAAAATCAATCTCATAATCTAGTTTTAGGTTCGAGTTTTTGGATTTGGTGTCCACTTACCATTATCGTCTATACTTCGAATAATATCATACAAGACTTGAGATTAAAAATTAAAAGCCTGTTGAGTTCAATAACAAAGAAGGATCACGAGGAGATACAATAATGGAATCGGATCTAAAATTAATCACGCGACAAAAATATTCCAATTTAACCTTTATGTTATTAATTAGAACGTCTATAACATGCGTCGAACATCTAGCCACATCATGTTCATGAGAGAGAGAGAATTTTGAGATGCTTAGAGTTTATCTTGTTGAGTAAAGAGCTTAAATTCAGCAAAACCAAACGTATAAAACTTAGTCACACAAACCAGATCAAACATTTTTGTGAGTAACTCATAGGTCTTTCAGGTGACACCATTGAGCTAGCACCAACAAACCCACCAAATTATTTGAGATCATGAAAAAAAGGTTTTCATTCTACCTTTATTCAACCGAGACTACTTTGAATTGAAAGAGTTTCTATGCCTACCTTTCTTGTAAGAAGTAGATACAAACTATTGTTAAATGAATGTATTGGATTGGATCAAGTCATAACTCTCTTGCTCATAGGGATAGGGTGATAGTTCACGCAGATCAACTAGGTGATCTCTAACCACGAACGTCCACCGAGAGAGCATCTCTCTTGTTTACTAAGTTTAGGGTGCTGCTAGAAATGAATGTTGGAGGGAACCAACGATGGAAGCTATAGAATGAAATCCGTGGGCTTGTGGCTGTTATGGGATTATGAAGGCACGATCATGACAACTTGCTCAAAGACCGTGACATCTGAATTTCCGCCACAAGATTTCAAGGCCATAGCCCTCTTGGAAGGACATCTTTCTAAAAATAATGGGATATATATTGTCACAATAGGACTTTAGTTTTATGGCAAATGCTTTGATTTGAGATGTTGTAGCACTATTATTTGATGTGATGTGGGTGACTTTTGTGAATATATTCCTACAAAATTAAGCTATTTGTACAATCCTTCAATTTTGGTGTTGTCAAAATTCGAACCGTTGATTTAATTTTTTTTTTTTTAAATAGATGAATATGATGCTGCCAAGTATAAAGTTGTCAATGAAGATTATACAAGTTGCATGATTCTTCCTATAAATGGGAATTGTATGGTCTATACGGTTGGATCATGTGCTGCTCTTGCTATGATGTATTTGAACTGGGTTGATTGTACTCCTATCTTTAATTCGCACGTTCATGCATGTATCTTCATGAATGAAAAATATATTAATTTTCATTAAAAAAATAATTTAAAACTTATAAATCACTGGAAACCTTTAATTACGAGGGAAGTACATAATTGAGGTGTGTTTATAAAGAGAAAGAAATGAAAACAATGAGTGGTGAATAAGTGGATATTGCTGATTGATCTCTCAAAATGGTAAGAAAAATTATTATTTATTAACAAAATGAATAATTTATTTTTTATCAATAGACAAATACATTTATAAATTATGTTCTAGTCATTTATGCAATACGCTATACACAATCAGTATTTCGAGACATAACCTTAAGTAATTAATTTTTACCAAATGAACAGAAATACCAAATGTGTTGTATGCATTAAAGAAAAGTAGTACAAAGAAAATATAAATGATTTTAGATGCATATATGAGTAAGCTAAAATTTGTGTAGTATGATATTTTATGTATTCAATCATTTATTATTTTTAATATTTATCAAAACTTGAATTTAAATAAAATTATTAACTTTTAGAAAAAGTCGAATTTACTTATAAATTGTAAATTTTAAACTTTTGATTTCTATAAATCAGAAACCTCGGGGGTTTATATAACCTTGATTATTATTTTGAAAGAATAATGTTTTGATTAATACTTTTTGGAGAATGTATCGGAAAAAAAATTTAAATTAACATATAAAATATTTTATTACGTAAATATATAGTTAGAAATGAATAAATAATTTTGTTTTAAAGGCGACGAATAATCGAATAATTGCCTAACTTCCTCCCGTTTCTCTCTCTCTCCCTCCAATCTAATTTTTTGTTCTGTTCTCTTGCTCCGATTAAAAATGGACACTTCAGCTGGCCCCGTCGATCACGACCTGCCGGACAACGATCCGACGGCGGCGAACGAGGAGGAATCGACATCCTCGACAACTGTGCTAGACCTCACGAGTTTCCAACTCCACGATCTGGAAACGGTGGAGATTCCACCGAGTCTCACCGAGTTAGACTTGACGGCGAACCGTTTGTCGACGTTAGACACCCGAATTTCCCTACTCTCCAATCTCAAAAAGCTCTCTCTTCGTCAGAACCTTTTTAACGATGACGGAATCCAGCCTCTCTCAACGTGGCACACCATTTCCGCCCTCGAAGTACCGATTCTATCCCTCTTCTTCATATTTTTATCTTGTTAAGTATGAATATATTTCACTATTTTGATTATTAAATTGGTGTATTTGTCATTTACTTGTTTAGTTGCTGAAGATATGGAAGAAAAACGCCAATTGTTACTTCTTTAGATGTGAATGTTGTTGTATTCATGTCTACTCCTGAAGTTTTTAAAATAAAGATTACTTTTTAAGTATTTACTTTCTTTTATTGTTGTTCTTGGATGATTTGGTAGTGACATTTTCCCTTTCCTTAACCATTCTTGATTTTAGATATTTAGCCCTTGTTTGATTTTGATTCTTTGTGAATCACGTCTTTTCCACACTCATTTTCAATCAAGAGAAAAAGGTCTTTATCTACTTTGAAATGTTATATGGAGATCCAAGAGAAATATGATTACGGTATCATAGAAGAAGAGTTTATAACTAGGTTAATTTATGTGGTAAAGGCCATCGATCATAGTGCAATTACGGTAGAAGTAGTTCTACACGCACGCCACAGGAATTTTGTATAAAGATTCAGAAGAAAGCTTAACTCAGATAAATTAATTACATGCAACAAAGATGAGGTTTTTATTTGCCATTTTCAGCTAATATTATGGAAAGTAAAAACCGTAGTGAGGATTATTGCTTGAAGTTTTAGGATAAGTACAATGGAGTATGCTACATAACATGAATGGAATTAGCAGTACAAATAGAGACAGGTTTAAAATTGTGTGTCCAGTAAACTAGAAGTGATCATTTCATTTACTGGTTTCTAGTATAGAGATTAGAACCCCCGGCTAGTAAGAGATGGGAATTCGACAATGTGAGTATAGAGATACATATGTTGAATTAGATAAATGTTAAATTGATAGAAAAATCAGTAAACTGAAGACCACATGAATTTTATATAAAGATTCAGAAGAAAGTTTATCTTAGATAAATTAATTGCATAAATTAATTGCATGCAACAACGATGAGGTTTTTATTTGCCATTTTTAGCTAATATTATGGAAAGTAAAAACTGTAGTGAGGATTATTGCTTGAAGTTTTAGGATAAGTACAATGGAGTATGCTACATAACATGAATGGAATTAGCAGTACAAATAGAGACAGGTTTAAAATTGTGTGTCCAGTAAACTAGAAGTGATCATTTCATTTACTGGTTTCTAGTATAGAGATTAGAACCCCCGGCTAGTAAGAGATGGGTATTCGCCAATATGAGTATAGAGATACATATGTTGAATTAGATAAATGGTAAATTGACAGAAAAATTAGTAAACTGAAGATCAGCACATTGAAGAAATATTAGTTTGCTAATTTTTTTATGTGAGCCCTAAAATATTTCTTATCTCAGAAAGCTCCAATTTATTTAATGCTGATTTATTGACTCTCTTTTGCTAATTTAATTTAAATGACACAATGAAATGACATGGAATAATTTGATTTTTGACCTGCATGGTGTTTACATGTTTCTATTTCCCTAATCTAGAGCGTGCTTGGCTTTGCTTATTTCTAAGAAAGAAGCAAAACTTGCTTACCCTAAGACATGCTTCTAGTCTGTTAATTGCTATCAGCGTCTTATGGCTTGGAACTCACCAATTGATTTCTGTGCGGTGAATTCTACAAAACAGAGAGTGCAGTTATATAGAGTATTTTAGAAAATTTGGTTGAAGAAGAATGGCAAAAGTTATAAAACTTGGAAATAAACTTCTAGATTTCGGACGCTAAAAGACTGCAAGTCTTTAAATGGAATTACTCTTATTGGCTTATCTTTACAATTTCTAGTGAGTGCCAGGTTTGAAATCCATGGCAGTTAATTATTATCAATTAAGTGAATGTAACTTGTAGAACCCCTAGATTTTAGCTGTTTAAGCAGTTATATTGTAAGTCTTTTACTCTCCTTTTAGTTTAGAGTGGATTTGGATTTGTCTAGAGAGTTAATGGAATCTTCAAGAATATTGTTGTCTTTTTCTTTTTTTAAAATATCTTTGGTGGAATCAGCTAGAGCAAGCCTCAAATTTCTTCAAATTTTAACTCCTCTCTGTTGGAGATGGTCATTGATGAGTTTTTTGAATTTGCAAGTGGGTGAGGCAGTGGTAAACTGATGGGTTGGAAGAGGAGTTTTCTGAAATTGTTTGGGTGGGTTTGGAGTCCATCAGGACTTGATTTGTTTATGTATATGTGCTTTCATGTGCTATTTTTTCATTTTTCCTGGTACAACAGCTGTACTCATGATATTGCATTTGGAAGTTTATTTAAAGAATTTTTTGGAACTGAGATACGAGGTGTTTCAAGAATTCTTTTGTCCTGTCAAAATAACAAGAGTTTTTTTTTTTAATTATTTATATTTTTTGCAGGAGCTAGTTCTCCGGGATAATCAGTTGAAGAAAATTCCTGATGTTAGCATATTCAAGCAGCTTCTTGTGTTTGATGTTTCTTTCAATGAGATCTCATCTCTTAATGGACTGTCTATGGTCTCCAGCACCCTTAAAGAGCTCTATGTTTCTAAAAATGAAGTTATCAAGATGGAGGAGATTGAACACTTCCCTTTACTGCAAATTCTTGAGCTTGGATCAAACAGATTACGGGTCGGGATTTAATTTCTGAAAAAAATGTGTAGAGTGCTATTAACTACTTCCTTAACTTTCAACAAATGATCATATTCCTCATTATGCTATAATATTTTATTATTTTAAGATGGAAGCGCACACATTCTTTTAATGTGATTTATAGCAGATCTGTTCTCTCGTGGGTGTAAAATATAACTTTTTAAGAAAGTTGCTTAACTTTGCAGGATATATTTTTTGTTTTAGAATAATTGCCTGACAGAGAAGTACTTTTCGTGCAGGTAATGGAGAACCTTCAAAACTCAACAAGCTTGCAAGAGCTATGGCTTGGACGGAATCGAATTCGAGCAATTAATCTTTGTGGGTTGAAATGCATTAAGAAGCTTAGCCTGCAGAGTAATCGTTTAACTTCCATTACAGGATTGGAGGTATTTAGTGGAGTTTTTTGTGATTAAGAGCTTTTGTATAAAATTCTTTCTTCAGAACTCTAGGAACTTGCATCAATATATATATTTTTTGTGATTTGCAGGAGTGCGTTGCACTAGAAGAACTATACTTGAGCCATAATGGTATATCAAAAATGGAAGGCCTATCAACATTAGTAAATCTCCGGCTCTTGGATGTGTCAGCTAATAAGCTTACAGAAATTAATGACATTGAGAAATTGAAACAGTATGAATATCTATGTCACTCATGCAGTTGTATTAATTATCCCTATACACTTCACTCTAAGTTGGTTCTGCAGGTTAGAAGATCTATGGCTTAATGACAACCAAATAACATCACTAGAAGGAATAGAAGAGGCAGTTGCCGGTTCCAGAGAGAAGCTCACTACCATCTACCTTGAGCGCAATCCATGTGTATGTATAGATATCTGCCTCTTGGTGGAACGTTGTGTGTGACATTGTTCAAACCAGGAACATCTTTTCTATGTAATCTTCAGCATCATTTGGTTCTTAGTTTAGAATCTTCTCTAGGGCATTGCTTTAGTATTTCTATTACAATAGCTGTTCCTTCGCTTGATCCAAAATCCATTCTACTCCTTTAGCCTTAACATACCAGCAATGTATCCCCTTTTTCGAATAGTTTGCTCTAAGGAAACCTCCTGAAGGAACTAGGCCTTGAGTTGTTTCGTATTCACTAGGTTGCATTGAAATACTTGTTAACATATTGTGTTTACTCTGCCATTATCATACTTAATCTTGAATAGTTAAGCCAAGGGGTAGCAGCCGAATTGATTGAGTACATCAGAAGTTTCTCATGTTCGAAGCTTTTCAGATGGCATTGATTGTGGTCATATGATTTGTTTTTAACAGGAATATTGAATAAGATTTAGGACCACTATATGCCGATGGAAATTTGATCCCCAAATGCATATTCATGTCTATCTACATTTTTCTGGTTATTCTGTGACGTCATTATAGGCAAAAACTTTAAATTTTTGCTTGAATGCTGCATTATCAAGACACTGGAACTATTACTTGCATTTTCTCACATGACAGAAATTTGAAGATATATTTTAGATTAGTATAGCCAACTTGTATATCAATTACAAGGTTCCAAAATCCGAATTGTTTTCTATCGTATTGCATTAAGGAATTACATTTTTTCAGTTGGCTAGAATGATGTTACTGTTTTTTTTGAATTAAATGCTCTTGGCATAGCCAGTTACTAATAAAATCTTCTTCAGTTTCCTTAAATCTTTTCCCGTGTTGACTCTTGCCAAATTTTAATGTATATCAAGTTCTCCTAATGCTTCTTTTTCCTCTGCAGGCTAAATCTCCAAATTATATTGCTACTTTGAAACAAATCTTCCTCAACGTTGAGCAGATCGATTCAGAAGTGTTTGCTTAGTATATCTGATTTGACCTGTGGACAAATTTTGGTATGAACTTATACAAAGAGAGGAAGTTTGGTGCTGACACCGGATAATTCTCAAGCTTATCTCATTTTAATCGGATTTATAGCTCAATATGGTACTTCCAGGAGGAGCTACATTGAAGAAGTTTTGAACTTCTAAGGAGCAGAGATCCGAGGGACTTGCATCCCAAAACTGTTTTTCAACTTTCTCATGGAATCATTTATGTTTCTTACATTCCAGTATTATGTTTTTCGGGAGTTATTGTTTACCAAATAAACGTTGCCTTGTTTCTTAGGTTGGGGGTTTAAACCATCTTAAAGATTAAAGAAGTGTTTGATTGTGGTTAACAAATCATAATTTTTGTTGATTTACACGGTGTCTTTCTTCCAAATGTTGTGAAACCAAGCTTTCACCCATAGGTGTTCTGACCGAGCACTTCCATATCGAACAATCTACTATAGCAGCCAAGACAGGTGCCCTCCCTAATCAAGAAGCGGGAGGGGTTGACTAACCAACATTGTACACTTCTGCATCCACAGAAAATCCCACCATTTTACAAAATTTTAATTAATTTTGAAATCATCACCTGAAGCAGCCATCAGATTCTATGTGGCAAGGTTTGGAACCTTGCTGTTATATTTGCTTCGAATGGCATATATCGTCATGTTAAATTTAGTGACTCATATACTCTAGCCTCATACATGTACTGGAATCCATTTCCAAATCAGAATATATGATTTATAGGCTCATTTGTTTTCTTTTACTACAAAAATGAATATTTTTCTTGTGCAGTTCATAATTTGTTGTCTTAATATTGAAGGGCCAGAAATCTAAAATTGGACACAAGTACATGAATGGCATCTTAATAATTTGATGTTAATGTTGAAAATGTCAAATTCATATAAATTTATATCAATCTTGAAATCGATCACTGATCCAATTTGAATACCTCCAGACGGTGAAATTGCTTTCTTTCATTTTCAACCCCTTGTTTATTATGCAATTTCCATTAGCGGTCTTATTTTTCAAGTACTCGTACTTTCAGAGAATGCATTGGCATATACCGTGCAAAAAAGGACATGATTGTGTTTTAATCATTCGAAAATGGACAATAAGAAGTGACAACCGCACCAAGTGGATGAAACCTGGGATTTTATTCTATGGTACCTATTTTTTATTGCTTTTTATCATGTATCACTTTGTCGATATTAACCAACTAGTTCATATTAGTCTATTATTGTTTCATTTTTCTTGTATAAATACGCAAGTGTTGGAACACAGCTTTGATGATTGAATATAAACATTGCATTTTTTTGGAGTTTTCCTCGTTGATCTAATTATCGGCATTCATTTTCGAATCAACTAGTATCGTCAATCACCTATGTTGTTCTTAGTTCTTACCAGCTTCCACTACATCACTGAATGCATTGACACTTGAAATTAAGATTTCAAGGGTACTATAATTAGTTCTCTAGACTCGTCCCACTGAATTTTAATGGAGGACACAGCTTAGGTCCAATACTTGGGCCTCGGCCAGTAGATATGTAAAAGGGAAAGTTGGAAGCTTGAAAGCCTATTACAGAAGAAAAACCTTTCTAAGACAAAAGAAACCCAAAATAATTGAGCCATAACAAATAAGAAGGGACCGAAATATAGGGCCAATTAGAGGTCAATGATTATAACTTATTATTTTCTTGAATGCAAATCATTCATCATTGAGATTTTTCCCACTTAAGCCATTTAATATTCTTCAATAATCTTCCCAATTATTTAGCTCAAATATGATATGATGGAAATATTTTACAAAAGATTACAATTAAAACTTATGGAAATGAACTATTTTCTGATAATACATTTTTGTACAACCCAAAAAGAGATTTATGCACTCAAAAGTAGGATAGACATAAAGTTTTACTGCTTTCAAGGTTGAATGTATATTAGGGGGTAGAATTTCACGTCACTTAAGTATGAAAATAATTATTAACATATAAAGATCATTTAAATTATTTTTTGAAAAAAATAAATTTACATTTTAAGATGGAACTTCAAGTGAATTGTATGATTAATACTGTTAAACGAGCAACCATTTTGCAAGGATATGTTAAAAATAAAGCCCCACATCACCTATATACAAAAATAGTTGTATGTAAAGACTCGAATTACTCATTTTTAACAAAGTTGGTCTTTCAAAATGGAACTCGAAAACGCATGGTTAAAGTTCAGGAAATTGACACACCTCGTCCCATTAACTTTATAAATGAATTCGAGATGTAATGTAAGCCAACGATGGATGCTAGCCAAGTGTCAAATCCACCATCGACATATGACCTGAACCCTTTTCGGACTAGGATTTTAACAAAATGTAGGGAAGCTTCTACGATAAAATGTACTAATCAAAGGAGTAGGCAAGTCGAAGCCCAATTTCATTCTCCCTTATAAAAAAAATACTTTCACATAAAAAAATATTAGTTCAATCTAAAAGATTTTTTAATCCAATCCCGACTCTACCCCTAGTACTTATCCGACCTGAAAAGTAACATATATGAAATAGATTGGTCTGAAATGTTTCTCATTGCCCATGATGCAATCCAACTAAAATCTCAAAATTATGAAGTTTTTCCATGACTTGGTTGTTGGGATGAGTAGACTGCTAAAATATCAAAACTATTTTGAATTATGTCATGTAACTTTGGCTGCTAATGAAGAAACTGATAAGCACACGTGCAATGACTTTTGTCTTCCACATTGGAAACAGAAATCTTGGGGATAAATTTTGTCCGAAACTCTGTCGACGCCTCGAATCTTAAGAGGCCTTTTGATCCTCGGTACGATGGCCCCTCTATCCACCGCCCCATCTTTGAAATTTCCAAACGTGTAGACACACATCTCGACCAATAAATTGTTTTAAAAAAACTTTGATCGGTCATATGATACTTTTTAGTTTCTTATCATCTGAAATTTCATTGGATTACAAAGTGTAAGAAATACTATTTAAAAAAGAAAAATACGCGAAATATTTATTTATTATCTCCTCCGATCTACCTTATAAGCTATTGTTACTTTGTTCAGTCTAGCCCAGTCCTATCGAATGTACCAAACAATGTACATTCGATAAAATATGGGTTAAAATTTTGTTTGGGTGTGGTCGACTGATTTATTTATTGATTTTTCAGATTTAGAACTCAAGTTTTATTCGGTCCACTAAAAAGGAGATGTGACAAAGATGCCAAATGCTGCCTTTTCTCAGCATTATTATGACCCAACCCCACATATAATTATTTTATATACGTCGGCAGCAAAGTCATATTCAGTTTCCGGGGGTCACTGTTATTTTAGTCATTCATGCATGTCTCAAAATGTGGTCGTGTATATGTCTTGCCGACCTCATGTTCTCCCCCACCGGCCTGTGATTTTTTCTTTGGTTCTTTAGGTTACCGGTTAATGGGTCGTATAGGGTTTATAATCATTATATATTTAAGTATACAACGTAGTTATTAAGTTTTGTAGATCGATTTTAAAATGCCAACATTGTTAAGAATAATCCAAGTACTCTTATCATGCATATGTATGATAATGATGGTTCGTTCGAGAAATTAATTCTTGGAAACCGAATTTCTTGTTTGAGCCTTTGGACTGTGATATTAAATCTTCAAGTTCTATCATAGATAGACGACTTTGCTAGGAGGGATGGTACAAGCTTTCATACGTCAATTAGCTCCCGTTTGGTTTAGCAGAAAAATCAGATTTTTTATAAAAGTTGATAAATGTGTAATTGAAAAATTGATGAAAATTGTGAGTCTCATAAAATGTGTGGTTGAAAATGAATTTTAGAAAATTGGACCAAATGGAATTCGGTGTTGTCATATTTAAGCAATGCAGGATATTACACTTAATTCTTATAGGATGGTAATATATATACTTGGGATTATTGTAAAGTTGTATCATATAGGCCATATGCTAATGTATTGGATTATGCTTAGGCTTGCAAGTATTTAATTTCAAACATATGTGCATAAACCTGCATCCTAATGAACTAGAAGTTTCTTGAAGATTCAATTAGTAAGGCAAACTTTGTCGGATGGAGCTGCTTACGGCATGTTTGGTCTGGTTAATTGTCCTGAAGACACAATGTAGATATAATAAATGTGATCTCTCTAGCAGTTTAAATTTCAAAACAAAGTAGTACCGATAGTGTAGAAGAGAAAAAGTTATACACACACACACAACACACTCTCGAATTTTGTTTATCACCGGGCATAAAATCCCACCCGACAAAATGTACTAGCTAGTCATACGAATGTTTTAACACATAAATTCCTTTCACTAAATACATTATTCAGCTTTGTGATGACTGCTCAAAATAGCATTAATAAGTTGATAATGAAGTTTTGAATAGAAGTATGCAAAAGAGTATTAATTGGATATTGACTACATTGAATAAGTGAAAGCTTATTCCACTTATTTTCCTCTACAATCAAATCCTACTTTATTAATCGATCTTTCTTTTGCCAGTGCAGCAAAGGCTGTGGATCATTTTCGAATGCACAATTATTTCATGCCTTCTTATAGATTACCTACCATGCATGCATATAAACTTATATAATATAGTTTGTATAAGTCTATTATTTATTTACCATTTTGCTATTTAATTTGGTACTTTTTTGATAGAAAATCATATGAGAATCCAAATGGGTCCTTTAGAGGCACTCATCTTCGCTTTTCGTAAATCATTTTATGATATGTTTAGCAATGGTGAAATTAGAATTGCTTTTTAAAGGCCTGTAACATTAAAATTTTGATTGATGAAATTGCGATTAAAAGTTGATAAAAGTTGTGATCTCCTAAAATACATATTAAAATTTTTGTCTAGCCAGTTGAAAACTTGATAAAAGTTTAGAAAAAAATTTCAAACAAGCACTAAGATGGACTAGTTTATGAATACATCGAGCATAAGCTTTTGGAGTAGCTGACCTTTTAAAGCCAATTTCATTAAGTTTAAAAAAAAATTAAAAGGAAAAGAAAATCGAGTCAAACTTGAGACTGGGATATAGCCCAATTTTCTTATAATATGGACCGCTTTTGATGATTAAAAAGTTGGATAAATAGTACTGAACAATATTAAAATAATAATAATGATAACAGCGGTCCAATTTGATTGAATGCAAGGTACCAAATTAACTCACATTTAGAGTTATTACTTTGATTAGTTGCATGTACATGTTCTTACCGACACAATAATGTGCTAATATATATGAATTCAATAGATGTGGCATCCTTTGTTCATATAAATACTTTAAAAAAGTTATGTCTATTTCAATAGATTACATTGTACAATTATGTTTATATGCTATTCTCCTATGACTATGACAATAATAATTAAGCCTGGAAAGCGGCCAAAACTATGCAATTTTTTCTTACTGTGTTTGCCTAAGGATGATGTTGTTATTGAGTCAATATCCCAACAAATGGAAGCAATTTTTATATCCTTCAATTATTTTTCCCCCTCACGAACCATAAAAGCACATTTCATGCGCTACAATTAAATAAAATTAAAGAAGACGAGAATATTACAATATTATTTGCCAAATTATCGTGTTAAAATTATCTAATTATTTAATGTATTAAATATGTCGTAACCTAAGTGAACCTCGACATCAACATCAGCATTGTAATGATTCATATCTGTGTTTTTTGCATAATTGAGTTGAACCATCTTTCCATGAACTTTTGGAGAACCGCAAATCTTGAAAAAGGAATTTAGGAAATATTTATTATGGAAAAGGATAGTAGGGCACCTGTGGTCATATTCTACATACCAAGACCCTTTCGAGAACCCCTCAACGTTGATTGCTAGGATGTCTACTCATGACCTCAATATCAATTGTTACTTTTTAAAAAAAAAAAATCACTCATAGTGTTATTAATAATGAGAACGATAAGCAAAACACAAAATTTACGAGGAAGTATCTATATAACCTCCAATTAAAAAAACTTAGTAAATTAACTTTGTTAGAAGACGAGAGCACGATGTAAAAACAAAAGCTTCAATTCATGATCTCTAGCCATATCGATTCATCATTCATCGAGTGAGGTATCTTTACGGCTTGTGCTCACTCTTATAGTCGTTGCTCGATGGGGATCATGTAAATTTGATAATCCAGTTTTTCATTTTCTTTAGCTTATAAGAACATTTGAGGTATATCAACCCATTTCCAATGAGATATAAGGCAAAAAATTGGTCACAACTTAATATGATACTCAAAATAAAATATATTATTATAATTTTTAAACCTAAAAGTACGTCACAATTTCTCGTTCCGTTTTTTTTTTACGTTCATTTACCTCTACATTTTCTTGGATTATTCCAACAGAGAGGGGAGCTCATATGGAAGAAAATCTTGTTGGTTTTTCACAAAGAACAAAAAAAAAAAATTATATTTACAATCAAGTGTGTGTTGATTGCGATTTACGAGCTATTTAATTATTAAATTAAAGGCTATCAACTTTTTGAAGTAATTTGAAATATATTTTAACATGAATTTAGGGTCAAGTTTCTTATTTGAAATGATGAATTCCAATATCATTATGTAGTTGAATCACCTTACATTTCGAAACTCCAAAATCTACTTTCTCTTATTTTTCAATGGTTTCAATTCCGATCATAATGGAAGAGGATTATTATCCACAATCTAAATGCCTAATTTTGTGAATTTTCATGCCATATATGTGGTTCAAGACACTTTTCAATTTTTGAGTGATTTTCCATATGAATTTCACTTAGGGTGTGTTTGATTCCTAATATTTTCCATGAAAAATATGTTTTTCCATTTAAATTCCTACTTTTTTACTGTTTGATTGACATTTTTTCATTGAAAACATTTTTCTATTTTTAGTCACGTGACCATATTTTATTCAAAATCAAGGAAAATATTTTCTTTAGAATGAGTAAGATTTTAATTTCCAGTGAATTCGTTATCTCTTATCTATCCACACTCTATCATCTACTTATCAATAAAAAATGGACAAATATAATATTTTTTAGGTTGAAAACTGAATTAATCAAACACATTTAATTAATAATTTTCATACAAATAAGTTCTAGGCAATTAAATTGTCTAAAATTTATTTTCTTTCCATACAAATTTCATGCTCGCAATCAAACGCAACCTTATTTTCTACCATCGTTTTCTCTCTCCATTGCTAAAAAAAAATTGGAGGTTTTATGGGAGTTATGGGAGGTTAAAGGGAGTTGTAGATTTGAATTCCAAATTCAAATCACTCACTTCAAAACTTTGATATCTTGTAGGTCGGATTACCCCAACATGGACTACCCATAACTCATATTTTCTAATGCTGCAATGCAAGAAATCCTAGCTAATGAATTAATTAGAGCACGTGCAACTGTATGGAATTCGAAACATTTACTATTCAGCCCCCGTTTGATGTCCGTTAAAAAGAGTTTTTTTATTTTTTTTATTTGTATTAGAAAAATGAGTTTTGGATATAGTGATTTTTTCAAATAACATGTAATTAAAAAGTATGAAAAAATTTTGAATTTACATGCAAAATATTTTATCATGGAAACGTGTGGTTGAAATTTATTTTTTTTTATTTTTTTTTTTAAAAGAGTTTTTAGAGAATAGTTGACAAATAGGAACTCATTTTGAATTCCAAGAAAACTGTCTTTTCAAAAGAACTATTTATTAATATTAATTAATCCTAAATAAAATTAAAAAAGGCAATTGTAGTACTGTTTCTATGGAATTGTGCCATACTACTGTTTGCCTTGAATTTGTTCATTGTGGAAATCATTCTGTACAATATTATAATTGTGAAATGTCTATTTTCTCATTCACTACTTGTTTTTATCATTTCACATATTAATTATTATTCTTCTTGGCTCCGAGAAAAGTGTACATTCCGAGACGGTTCTATCCTTTCATTTTCTCATTTTTCTCACGCAATGGTACATCTTTCTTTTTTCTTCTTGTGACGTAGGAAACCCTAAACTTGTTGTTCTAGCGATCAAATACACAAGTTTGTGGTTATTACTAACCCCTCCCCCCACCCCGATCGATGGGTTATACGTGAGATCTCTAAAAATCTATAGAGAAATGAGGCATATAGCTGTATTTGTGAGCATCGGTGCTACAATCGTTATGTATTTGTTTTCCAGTTTCTTCAAATGTGGTTTTCAATATGAAGTTACTTTTTTAGCCTGCAATTCTCAACCCCAAAATACGTAAAATTATGCTTTAGGGACTGTTAGAGTTTATGGTGTTGTATGCGTGCTCTTGATTTCCCTCAAATGGCCTTTGAATATGGTTTTTCTTGTTAAACGTGAGTTTATTGCCAAATTTTGTCCCTTCTCTTGCAAAATTGAATTCTAACTACCTAAAGTCTACTATTTTGATAACGCGCTTTTCTGGGCTTCCTATAGTCTAAAATGTTGCCTATCTGGAAGATTAACATTTGGCAATAAATTCAAGTTTAAAATGTTGCCTATCTGGAAGATTAACATTTGAGCTATATATTTTGACATGTTTTCTCTTCTGTGTGTACTGTTCCCATGCTATATTAGCATTGGCTACTATTAGTCTTTTTCGATTTTAGAGAAGTTCGAACTTAAGCCTTGACCTAAGAACATGATTCTTATGGAATCCTCCAAATTCAAAGAAAAACAACCCTCTTCTTCCATATCATCCATTTCATTCACAGAGACAGGTTTCATAATTTCTTCTTCATTATCAACTACTTCATTAACACAAGAAGTTTTCATCACTTCTTCGTCATTATCATCTACTTCATTAACACAAGAATGTTTCATCACTTGTTCGTCATTATCATCTATTTCATTAACACGGGCAGGTATAATCACTACCTCATCCTCATTCAACTCATTCACATTGTTGCTTTTGAAGTACTTGTCCATAGTGTTTGCTTGACTTTGAGTCAAAAGAAGTTTATTTCGTTTCATTTTTCTCTTCTGAGCTCTAGACTCATATTTAGGAGGCATGGTATATGAGTCTATATCTAATATCCAATGATTAGCCTAAAATATCTCAATCATCTGGCAATTAAAGTATTCAATATAAGCCAACCGTGCCTCAATTCATATAAGCCCCATGCCACATTTATATAAGCCATCAGGCCACAATTATATAAGCCGACAATGCTTTAAACAATTTCAATATATTCAATATCAAGTTAGGGCATGTCATTGCTTACTTAATAAGTAGAAAATCGACGAAAAATATGGAATTACACCCTATTCCACCGTCGCATCTCACAACCTTGAAATTAAAAGTTCACATTAACCACGGTCCACGACACCATACTCTTTCTTAAGCTAAGATCTTAAGCTAAGAAATTTACCCTTTTTAATCAATAAAAGGTTAAAAAAAGTTTTAGAAACTAAAATCTAAGGTTAGGCCAATAATCACCAATTACTTTTCTAAAGACAATCAGATTATATTACAATCAAGTTCACAATCAGATTATATTATATTACAATCAAGAAATTATATTACTATCATTCACAACAATCAGAATCTTAGTCACTAACAACCCACAAAGCAAAATCATGATTTCATACCACCACCACTCTAAACAAACAGAAATGCAGCTTGGAATGGCCAAATTCAATTGGGATTTCCATTCTTTAAAGCATTCCATGGACAGACCTTCCTAGATTCTTTTATAGACACCAGAAAGCATTACATGGACAGACCTTCTCAGTTTCTAAACTTAATAACTCCAGTTGAATATTTCAACTTAAGATGCATTTATACAATTCATATAGAGATGCTCGTGGCAGGAAAATAACATATTCACTTGGTCAAAATAGGCATGAACCCCTGAAATTTACAATGTCTCTCTACTGAAATGATTTCATATGGCAATCCAATAAAAAAATCATCTATGGTCTTTGCAACTAAATACAAGCCAAGTGACCATTCAGCACAGAATCAAGTAAAAATTAGCTAGAAAATTACACTAATCAGAAAGTCAAAGACACGCTTAAAGATAAAACACTTACGAAATAAAGATGAGATAAAAAGGAGAAAACTTGAAAGACGGGAAGCATTAGGGGTTCAAGACAAATAGGGCAATCAAGCACACATGAGGGTCCGATAATATGACAGAAAGTTGCCCATCTGTTTTCTCTTCCTTATTTGAAGAGCAACGGACCGCAATCCTGCAATCGCCACAATACCAACAGCCAATGGCAGCGCCGTAGGACCGCAGCAGTCCCAGTCGACTGATTCAGTGTAAGGAAAATCTTCGACTGCAATTGCCACAGTACCAACAGGACGGCGCGGTTAAAAAGATTGTAGGGAATGCTGGAAATGAAGGAAGGGAAAGGAAAGGGAAGAAGAGTGGAAACTAGAAGTCTAGAAATTGGAGATTTGAATTGTTGAGAGGGGGGAGACGGCCAGACAGGGGAGTGAAAGTTGCGGACCTTGCAGTTGATTATCTCTGATTCATTTAGGTTAATACAAAAAAATGGGCCCTGGGCTGGGCTTGGCAAAAAAAGGGGGGGCCAAAAAATGAGGCCTCCTACATTTTTTGGGCTTGAGGCGCAGGCCTCATTTGCCTCGCCTCAGGGTCAGCCCTAACTTGAGGAATAAAATATTTTATTCTGCTTATATTTTTGAGTCATTTAATTTATGATATCATAGATTAGGAAATGTAAACTTTAGTTCTATATACAAGTTAATGAATTTAAGTTTATTACCAATTATGCATTTTAATACAAATGGAAAATGCAAAATTTGTGTAGATGCTAAGTTAGTCAAAGCACCATTTCATTCGATTGAACGAAGCACAACACTTTTGGAACTTAATCACACGGATATATGTGATTTAAAGTTTTTCCAAACAAAAGGGGTAAAATATATTTCATTACGTTCATAGATGATAATACAAGATACTATTATGTATACTTGTTGAAAAAAAGATGAAACTTTGGAAGTATTTAAGTACAATAAAACTGAAGTTGAAAATCAACTTATAAAATGAATAAAGACGATTTGCAGTGATCGATGTGGAGATTATGTCTTACCGTTTGAAAATTTTTGTTCAGAATCTGGAATTATTCATTAAACAACAGCACCGTACCCATATCAATCTAACAATGTTGTTGAACATAAATCCACACTGAAGGAACCGTTGAATGCAATGTTGATTAATTCAGGCTTACCTCAAAACTTATAGAGGGATGCTCTACTTTCAACAAACCATATCCTTAATAAGATATCACACAAAAGTAATGTTGAATCACTTTATCAGTTATGGAAATATTAGAAATCTTCCTACAAATATCTTAAAGTGTGGGAATGTACAGCAACAGTACGGATACCTAAATTTAAACAAGTAAATATTGGACTTGAGATAATAGATTGTGTCTTTATCAGATATGCAAACAATAGTAGTGCATATCGATTTTTGGTTCATAAATATGATATATTTGATTTACATGTAGGTACTATCATTGAATCAATGAATGCTACTTTTTTTTTAAAGATATCTTTCCTTGTAAAGAGAAAGAAGTAAGCTCACGAAAACGAATTTACAATACTGCAAATGGAAACTATCAAGCAAATGGTAATCATCAAATAGATGAAGAACCAAGGCGTAGTAAAAGGAAAATGATTCATAAGACCTTTTGTCCAAATTTTCTAACGTACTTACTAGAAAATGATCCAGGGAAGTTTAACTGAGCAACGTCCACTCCCGAAACTCCTTCTTGAAAAGAAGTAGTTAATAATGAAATTGTATTCATCATGAATAACCATACTTGAGAATTGGTTGAACTTCCTCCGGTAAACAAAACTTTAGGTTGAAAGTAGATCTTCAAAAAGAATTTAAAGTCAGATGGATCAATAGAGAAGTATAAGCTACACCAGTAGCCAAAGGGTATAAGCAAAAAGAAAGACTAGACTTCTTTGAAATTTATTCACCTGTTACAAGGATCACGTCCATATGCGCATTGATTGCAATCCCTGCATTGAATAATCTTGAAATACATCAAATAAATGTTAAAACCGCATTTCTAAATGGTGAATTAGAAGAAGAAATATATAAGGAACAACCTGAAGGGTTTGTTGCACCATAAAATGAGAAAAATGTGTGTAAATTTACAAAATCGTTATATGAATTAAAATAAGCACCGAAGCAATGACATGAAAAAATTGGCAAAACTATGTAGTCAAATAGTTTCAAAATTAATAAATGTGAAAATGTGTCTACATCAAAATCACACCTAACAGATACGTGATTGTATGTCTATATGTTGATAATATGCTAATCATGGAAAATAATTCGAACATTATTATCTCAACTAAGAAAATGTTGATAAAATATTTTGATATAAAAGATATGAGAGTTGCTAACGTGATATTAGGGATTAAAATCTCTAAGACACTTGATAATTTGTCATTGTCTCAATCACATTTTATTGAGACTATACCTAAGAAGTTTAAGGCGTATGACGATAAAATACGCTAAAAATACTGGTAATCCCATATCTCAATTAGGATATTGACGCATTATAGGCAGCTTGATATACATTACCAACTGCAAGCATCCAGATATAGCATATGTAGTCAACAAGCTGAGTAGATTTACTAGTAATCCATGTAATGACCATTGAAAGGCATTAGCCTAAGTTCTTAAATACTTAAGACACACGGTTGGTTATGGATTATACTACATAAGATATCCTACAGTGTCGAAGGATATACCGATGCGAATTGGATATCTGACACAAATGATTCAAAGTCTACAAGTGAGTATGTGTTTACAATTGGAAGCGGAGATGTATCCTAGAAATCATTTATGCAAACTTTTATAGCTCGATCCACGATAAAATCTGAGTTTATTGCCTTAAATAAAATCAGAGAAGAAGTAGAATGACTTCGTAATTTTCTTGAGAATATTTCATTATGGGAAAAATTGGTACCTGCGATTAGTATACATTGTGATAATCTATCGATAATTGCAAGGGTACAAAATAGCATATATAATGGTAAATCTCGACATATTCGTCAGAGACATAATACCATTAAACAGTTGATATCAAATGATATAATCTCAATTAACTATGTTAAATCGAAAGAAAATATAGACGATCCTTTGACAAAAGAATTTACAAAAAATCAAGTATATCATCTTTCGAGGGGAATGGGCCAAATCACCATAGCAGAAACCAAACTTTATATATTCGAGATCCCAAAATATTGGTTCAATGGGACATTCAAGGTAAAATAGTTACTCTCATTGCTACAGATCAAAAGTGCTAGAACAATAAGTGTATAAAGATAAGTATATACTTTTAATTCATATATCTTAGAAGTAGAAAATAGATGTAGGAAATCGCCTATGTAAGTGTGAAATGGGATCGCTTCTACGAGAATTTGGGGCTTAAAATTATCTTAAAGCACATATGAAATCAAGAGCTATTCTGGGGCCAAAATGAACACAATCATGAGAATCAAAATGGTTAGATGAGTTATTATATTGGAACAGTTGTTTTGATTTACACGAACCGCTAAATGGTTCAAGACGTGAAGTTCACCGATTAGCTTAGTGAATTCGATTGTATTCAACTAAGAATGATTCAAAACCACAAGCCACATATCTTAATGCAATATCTTGTCATATGTACTTCTTTGTTAGAGTTTGCATATCATTTGCATAGTGTATTGTATATTGTGGAATTTTCATTAATGTGGGGATTGTTGGAATTGGTTAAGTATAGAACCATGAAAAAGTCACTTTCATGTCAATTTCGACCAAATATTCAGATTTGATCCGATAGTCAAATTATAGAAATAAATGAACTTGTTCTACTCGTCGAATAGATCGTTGTGGTATACTTGGAATATCAAATCTACTTCCAAATGAATGAGAAATTGCGGTTTAAAATTGGAAAGAAAATAGAAGAAAACTGACCGAAAATTATCTAACTCTGCCGCTATCCTAGCGCTCGAGTGGTGAGGTTATCGCTCAAGCAACAGACTCTCTGTTTTTTTACGCTCAAGCGACGCTAGGGCGACATGCGAATAACAACAAAAGCTGCAACCTTTGACAACTGTTACTAAGTTTTGAGGCGTGTCTCTTCACACACAATATCTCCTTCTCTATAAATAAGATCATTGGAACGTCCATCACTTCATCACAATGATATTTAATCATAACATAACATAAAATTTCATCTTTTCTTAGCCAAATCTCTGCATAAAAAATTGTTTTCCATTTCATTCAAAATGAGTACAAAAACTTATCTTTTGATTTGTTGTTCTTGTGTTTTGGAGTGCTACAAATATAAGAAGATAATCGTTGTATCTTGAGAGTNTCACTTCATCACAATGATATTTAATCATAACATAACATAAAATTTCATCTTTTCTTAGCCAAATCTCTGCATAAAAAATTGTTTTCCATTTCATTCAAAATGAGTACAAAAACTTATCTTTTGATTTGTTGTTCTTGTGTTTTGGAGTGCTACAAATATAAGAAGATAATCGTTGTATCTTGAGAGTTAATTGACATCATTCGTAGGAATCGTTGGGGGGCAAAATCGACTTGAGGACAATGAGTTCAACTCTTGTTTCAACTTTACATCCATTTCTTTTAGTGTTACTTTGTCCTATTCATTGACATTCTTCTTTAATGTTTTATTACTCATTTATTTGTCGTTACTCTGTGTAATTTTGATAAGGTTTATAAGATCAATTTTGGTTTTAAAGTCACCACTCAAATCCATTTTTTTATTAACAAAAAATACGCAAATAAAAGATACTCTTAAAATAAATATTTTTTGATATAAAAGTAAAAAAAAAAAAAAA